>JAJHUT010000032.1:0-47351 GCA_020916435.1 Oxytropis ochrocephala
CCAGGTAACCCACTGCACTTTAAAGCAACAATTCACATCAAATGGTGCCCAGGTCTAACTTAAACAAACAACGACACACATCACAATTTTCATTCTAAGATCATCAATTTACATTCAAAATCAATCAAAACAAGGACATAGGCCGAATCCGAATATACATGTAACCCATCATATGCCCTATTATAAAAGCACTCCACCCTTACCTTAAGAATTGATCTAGATGGAAACCCTTCCACAAAGCACCAAAACCATAGCAACAAGCCTTGTGATTTCTCCTCCAACTCGCGATCCTTCCTCTTCCTCTCTTCTCTCACGCTCGCAGGCTTCTCTTTCTTTCTCTCCTTCGCTTCTTTTTCCTTTTCTTTTCAAGTGATGTGATGCATCACTAACCCAGCGCTTATATCATGGGCCTCAGGTGTAACACCCCTATCTAATCAATTCGATCTACTAAATTAAAATCAGAGTTTCAAATTTCCACCAAAAGAGAGGCTACATTTGATGATTTTAAAAGGAAAATGTAATTTCAAGTAAGTTCAAATAGCTGCGACAAAGATTATACTAAGTGCATGCAATCATGCGATCACATCTACACAAAGCGGTCTAAGTTCCTCATAACATAAGTGCACTCCTACCAAGAAACAACAAGTCATAATACTTAGCACAAAGTTACAACAACAAAAGCGCTCGAATTCTACTACACCGAAGAGAATCACCCTAGACTTACAACCGACTTCTCAATCACCTCAAGACTCCATGGTGGACTAATCTGTCACACCGAGGATGCACAACGACACTTGTGGACCAAAATGTCACCTAAGGACCAAAAATGGACGAATCGCTTTCCCTTACTTTATGCACATTGGTGCTAAAATAGCACTCACAAGCATGCCCCACAATGTGCTAGGCAAACATTGGCGCCTAACATCACCTCTGGCCACTACTAACATCACCTCAAGACACTAAGGGGCAGGTGTACCTCTGGCCAACTACACTCAAACCCTCAATTCAGTAGCGCCACGCTACGCACTCCCTTACACCAAAATCATCTAAGCCATGCGGGAATTCACTTCAAAGATCCCCGGTCTGGGGCCTTCACCTACACTTAGGCACTTGGCGCTTTCACTCGTGACGCTACCTCGGCCCCGAGGACCTCTCGGCTCACCTCTACACCCCAGAATCTTAAGTGCGTAAACACCTACACTTTGGCGAAGCGCCCCACCCTCGCTAATGGTGTTTAGACACATACTCACCCTCAAACTCACCAACAGCACTCTCAACACTAAGACACTCTAGCGCGTTGACTTCCTAAACTCCTCGCTTCTCTCATTCTAAGCTTAATGGCACCTGCATTTGCTTCTGCTTCTTGACTTAAACCCAACATGCAACCCATATCCAAATTTCACCCCACTCATGCACTCCCTGACACTCACCCATTGGTTCCGATCTCTCCCTCACTACGCCAACAGACAGATTTGCGCGCTTTGCTGGGGGTATTGGTAGCTTTTAAAACGCTAGAGAGTTCGGCGCTACTAATGCGCACACCCCATTAGTAGCTAGTTTTTAAAAAAACGCCAGACATTGACCCAACATGTTTTAGACATACGTAGCGCTTATATAAAACGCCAGCCATCGACCCAAATACTTTTTACAATTCCTAGCTGTCAGAAACGCCAGGGATCCCATAGCTCATTTTTTTACTTACCATTCCTAGCGCTTTAAATAAAACGCTAGGGGATCCACATATATCTTTTTTATTACTCATCTCCTAGCGCTTTAAATTAAAACGCTAGGATACTATAGCCCTTTACTTTTATACCTAGCGCTTTATATAAAACGCTAGTGGATGCTATAGCATCTTTCTTAGCATTCCTAGCTTTATGTAAAACGCGTGGATGCTATAGCACCTTTTATTAGCATTCCTAGCTGTTCAGAAACGCCAGGGATCCTCTAGTTCCTTTTGATAAATTCCTGTACGCTTTATCTTTAAAACGCTAGGTATTGGAATGAATTTTAACTTCATTTCTAGCTGCCAATCTAAAAACGCTACCTATCGACTGAATTTTTTTAAATATTTTTTTATTTTGGTTTGTTCTCCATTTTAAGGCTAAATTATCGCTTTTGGTCCTTTATCTTGGCCTTGATTTCATTTTGGTCCTTTATCTATTTTTTTCTCGCTTTTGGTCCTTTATGTTTCAGCTTTGGTCAATTTGGTCCTTTTAAACAGGTCAATTTGGTCCTTTTTAGTCAATTTGGTCCTTTTTTTGTGTCATTTTGACGAAAACTACAAAAAGGACCAAATTGACACAAACTCAAAACATAAAGGACCAAAACGAAAAAAAAAAAAGATAAAGGACCAAAATGAAATCAAAAGCAAAGATAAAGGACCAAAACAGTAATTTAGCCCCATTTTAATTACAACCTATAAATTCATTCCTTCCAAACAAATTAAAATACATTCCAATCCAATATCATTCAAATTAACAAAATTCACCAACAAAATTCATCAAATAATATTTCCAATCCAATATATATCATTCTAGAAGACTTACAACATAATATAAATCCAATATATACAAATTATATATAATAACTAAACTATTATGAATCTCAAAACTTGCTACAAAAAGCTAGAAACAAAATGGCACCACTTCCTTACCGCTGTAAGTTGCTCAAACAGAGTAACTCCGATTTTTTAAAGTCTGGAAAATACCAAAAAATAAAATGAAATAAAATTAGAATTAAAATGTTTATTAAATGTGAGTAAGCATTATAATATCAATATAAAAAGAAATCTAAGTAGTTACCTTTGGTTGGGATTGTTACTTTGTCATGAGTGATAATCTCTTTCATATACCTCATAACGTAGTACCCACAATCATTGCTATTTGGTTGTTTAGACACTACAAAGCAAAAGATTATAACTTAATTGTCACATTTTATGACCAAAAATTCAATTAAAATTATAAGAATGATACTTAAAAAGCTTACGCTATGGGTAGCCATCTTGTTTTACTCAGAGATAATCCCAAGTATTCTTTCAGTTAATCAGAACGCTATTACATATATATATATATATATATATAACGTTAAGTTGAACAAAAATACATATATTAAATTATACAAATTAAAATGAGAGGGTTACACATACACACCTCTCTCAACCATCCGCACGGAAGTCTACGAGACGCCAGTAATGGCCTTGAAGTGAATCCGCATAGTAGACAACATTTTGCTTAGGTTTATTGCAAAGAGTACCCAATGTTGCCTCGCAAGTAAATGAATCACTAATGAGTACACATTAATTTACACTATAATACAATCCTCAAAATAATTAAACAAGTGATTGAAGACTAAATTTCACCCATTATTGAGTGGTGCCAAAAATAAAGATTCGCCTCTTCAAATGCTTGGCATCCATGAAGCGTGAAAGGATATAACGTTGTATTTCACTTTAATAGCCATAATACGCTCCTCCGACATTACCTTTATGAAACACAACGATACACTGCTGGACACAAGAAGAAATACTTCGTGTCCGCTAAGCAAGGGACCGTAAGATGATTGTACGTAAAACCTATAAATAATATATATACAACTTTTCGATCCTCATATATATACTCTAATATATACTCTAATATAAACAACTATTGTGTACAAATAATTTAATACATACCGTATACTCTTAATATCATGGCAAGGCCCAATCCATTTCAACTATAGCTTTCAAATCCTCCATGTTGATCATTATCAACTGCTCCTGGTCCCACAATGTTATCGGGTACCCAGAAAAATTTGGTCGTCCGGTTCATTTTTTGAGTGATGTGGACCTTTAGAGAATCGATGTACTGAATTCATCAATTGAAATTGACTAATGTAACGCCTAAATAATTTAATTATTTATTTAATTATTCATTTAATTATTTATTTAATTAAGTTATTTAAGACTTGCAACATTTATTTAAGTAGATTTATTAAGTTGTGGAGAAATATTAGAATTGATTAATTATTGGAGTTTTATTTTATTAGGAGGTGTTTAAGTATTAGTGGAGTGGTGGAATCAATTGAAATGGGAGGTGTAGATAGCATTATGGGCTTTTTAATGGACGGGTGTGTGAAGCAAAAGAGTAGGTGCAAGTAAAGGTAATGAGTGGGGCCTAGAGTTAATTAATTAATGAATGAAAGGAAGGAAATGAATTAAAGGGAGTGGGGACTACTGGAAAGGGAACCGAGAGAGTAAAGGAGAGAAAGGAGGGAAACCATGGGAGGAAGAAGGAAAGGAAGAGAGGAGAAGTGGAGAGAACTTCTCCATCTTGGCTCAAGGTGAGGACTTTTGGTATCAATCTTTCCATTTTTCCTCCTCTAGCTATTGATGTTAGTTTCAATCCCTAATTCCTATTTGTTGTTGTTTTGCCATTAATGGGGTTTTAAGCTCAAAGTTGGAATTGGTGATGGTTTTGGTGTTTCTTTGGGCTTTGGAGGATAGAGGACTTACATTCTTCAATTTGCAAAGGTTAGGGGGAATCTCCATTACATTTTTGATAACTTGTAGGATGTGTGTTGTAGTAGGAATAATTCTAGGAATGATGTGTTGTGTGAACTTGTGTTACTTACATGTTGATTTATGTTTGAAATGTTTGTTTTGGTTATGACATGTTGATTGTTGCTATGAAACATGAGTGGTAATTAATGCATATTATATGTTTGATGATTGGATTATATGAGTATGAGCATGTAAATGTGATGGTTAGTATTAATAATTCAAAGGCTATGTTGGTGTGGTTATGTGAGAAATAATTTGTCAGAGGAATTAGGTTTTGAAGTGTGTCGGGTATGGGTCGAGAGTGGGGCGCCAAATGCCCAGCATTTTGGCGCCCGTCACAAAAACCGTGTGTGTGTGTGTGACAGTGGGAGGGGGCGCCAGCTTGTCGGGCAACTTGGCGCCGTGGTTCGGAAATGGTGTCTTGGCGCGCCATCTTGCCGCCGCAAACTTACGCGCAAGAAGGCCAAGGCTTGATCAAGATCGCGCGCCATCTTATGCGCAAGGCCCCACGCTGAAACTCCTCGTGGCGCACACCTCCCAGGAGGACAGTAAACTTTGAGAGTTAGAGCGACCTATCCGCGCGCCATCTTGCGCGCTTCTTCTTCGGGCAAGGTGCGCGCCCTGTGTGGGGTCTTCCAAAACTCAGCCGTTGAATTCCTAAGTTCCTAAATTTATTCTCGTGTGTCAAATGGTCCATAAGTGAAGAAAAGGTCCCTAGGTGGTGATTAGGTCCTTAGGAAGGATTTAATTAAGAATGGATGTAAGGTGATAAGTAAATTAATGAGGTGATGATTAATAGTTGAGGAGGTGATGAATAATAAATTAATGAGGCGATGATTAATAGTTGACGAGGTGATGAGTCATAATTGATGAGGTGATGAGTAATAGTTGAGGTGAATGATGAATGATGACGTGGGCTCGCCAAAAATGGTGAATTAAATAATTGTGGTGATGAATTGTAACGTTGTTAACGCATTGTCATGGTGTCACATATTTCATATGCATTACGTGATTTAAGGATGTAGGACGCATGTGGCTTCCTACCAAACGAGGTGATGATTATGGATCCACATGCATATTGCACACATGCATATACTCATACTTGCATAAGATATTGTCGATGGTTGATTCAACTATTATCGTGGTATGTGGTTGCTTCAGATGCTTTCTAATTATAATGCCTATCTTACTTGTTATAATTTATGTAAAGAGACTCACCCTAGCATTTTTGTTGTCCTCGCTCGTGGCGACAAACAGTGATTCCGAGTGATGGTGTCGTATGCTCTGGTTTTATTGAGTCACCGATAGTAACACCGGGGTCGGGGGTCTTAGTATTATTTAGTTATGGTTATGTATGAACCTATTTTGAATTATGTAATGAGTATGTGAACTCCGCTTATTTTCCGCTGTGGTCGCGATCTATTTGATGGATTATCGTGAAACACTAAAAATGGTGTTATTTTAGATGGATTTGACTATGAGACTATGTTATGCATTTATGCAATTGATGAATTTGAATTTGTTAAATATGTGTGACGCTTTTTTTTTTCATTGAATGTACCACCTCTTCGAGGTGCGTGGAAAGTTTTTGAAAACTCCGATTTTTGTTAATTGAATTAGCTTTTAAATATAAGTGGGTGTTACATTAGTGGTATCAAAGCGCTCGTCCGTCCCGCCAAGTTGTTTAGTCTCATAACCCTCGAGTCTTAGTACTCGCTTCTAAATCATAATTATGTTGCCGCTTATTATCAGAAATTTTGTTGGTTTGTGCATTAATTGACGCACTTTGTGACTTAATTGTGTTAGATTACGATTGAAAATTATATTGCATTATTGAAGTATATGTGATCGAATCGGTAATCGTAGTTATACCATTGATTTTTGTCTGCTCGGATCGTTGTTTGTATTATTAAGATGTGTGATTAAAAGAGTTCTAACGTAAGTCAAAGGAGTTGAAAGTCGTGATTTATGCCTTCGCGACCTGCATCGCGTAAAAGTCTTTTAATGCGTTAGTTATAAATTGAAAGGAAGTAGTTTTGTGACCTTAATTAGTTGGTTGCATGAGTAGAGGGACTGATCACCCCAATCACTCATCCTCAATGAAAGAGGCGATAACAACTCAGAATTACTATAAATTTTGAATATATACTAATTTCAACTTGATTGATTGAGTGGTGTGTGCAAGATGATTGACCATTAATTTTTAGAAAAATAGGTGCCTTATGGAAGCTTGAGTTTGAATTGGGGTTTTGATAGTAGGAGGTGTCAAAATAAGGATTGACGAAGATAGGAGCATTGGTATTTAAATGATTGATATGGCGAGTAGATTCTAGCGATAAATTAATGATGTTTGAATAAATCGAGTGAGACTGGGTGACCTGAAAATAGAGTTTTGGTACAAAGCAAAGGTGTAGATTAAGTATGCCTAAGGGTGTTGTAATCTTCGTGAAGTTCTTAATGAGCATTGACTAGTTGCAGGAAGGAAAGTGTTTAGTAGTTGGCTCAAGCATGATCATAGTATGAGGATCAAAGGTTAAGGAAGAGGAAGGTTAGGTACATAGGACTACATATGAACCAAAGTGTAGTTGCTTAACCATAGGTGTGTTGAAATGTAACAGGCATGCGACGTAGTATGTGGAGTCAAAGTATGTAGTACCGAGGTGTCATGTGAAGTGTAATGGCCGAGGTTG
Organism: Oxytropis ochrocephala; assembly: GCA_020916435.1. Classification (NCBI taxonomy): domain Eukaryota; kingdom Viridiplantae; phylum Streptophyta; class Magnoliopsida; order Fabales; family Fabaceae; genus Oxytropis; species Oxytropis ochrocephala. The sequence goes on from JAJHUT010000032.1 coordinate 7,231, forward strand.
GGGAGTTCTAGGTGTAAGCTAGCTCTCATGTAATAGTCAAAGGTGAAGTGACTAAGTGTAGTTGATGAAGTGAGTTGTGAATAAGCCTAAGAGTAGTGGATGGACAATATCTCAAGAATTGCTTCAGAATATTGTTACCTTTGATTGACGCTTTTATAGGTTGATGTTTTTTCAGAATGCACGTGAGTTTAATTTTGATTAGTGCTAAATTGTTTGGCAAAAAGATGTAATCAAATGAAATGCGTGCCTCTGCTATAACAATTAAGGTTAGGATTCGCAGATAGTCTCCTTTTTGGCAAAGATGAAATGATTGACTTTTCTAACTTTCGAAGTTTATGTCTGAAACTAAATTTTGAAAATAATAAGTGATTGTTTTGTGTGGCAACGTGTTCGTGTTATAAAGAGATTTGGAGTTACGTGATAGTTTTCCTTTTTGACAAAAATTGTGAGTTCTATAATTTTCTAAAAGGAAACTAGACTTGGAAAATTCGTGTTTTTGGGAATGAACGTAACGCCAAGAATTGTGTTAAATTTGCCCAAGTTGTTTAGAATTTTATTACGCAGATGTGACGTGATTTTAGCTGCTAGGACCGATTAGGTCATGGATTGATGTTGTTTGAAAATGACGAGGTTTTACAATAATTTCATGGTTTGACGAGGTAAAATCTTTCGAACAAAAAGGTGAGTTGTACTCACGCTTAGTGGGAAATTTTAAAATGTTGTTTATGTTATGTTTGAACGGTTTTCAAAATTGGAGTTTCGTGAATTTTCAATCAAAAACGCTATTTTGAGAAATTATGTTTGTTTTGAAACTTAAGAACGAAACCATAAAGATTTGACTGCTTAATTGTTATGCTTGAATATGGATGTCGATCATGGTCCATGTTAGTTGAATTTACAAATCTTTTGGAAAACCGAAATTTTATATATATAAAGTAGAATTAATGAGTTTTGAACAAGAATTGATGTCCTGGATCAAGTTATATTGGTGTAAAAATATTTTTGGAATGTCCATATTTCGTGAGGAAACTCACGAATTTTCGTTAGGGAATTTTGATACATGTTCAAAGTGGTAATTGAATTCAGGTGATTAGAAGGTAAATGAAATTGAGAAAATGTTATGTGTAGTGATTTAAATTGTACGCTGCTTTGTTATTTAAAAGTCACTGGTTTGCAACTTAGCGCTTGTTTTTTGAATTGAATTTTCTACCGCCTTTATAGATAAAAAGGGTGCTGTTCATCATTGTCTTTATAAATACAAAGGTGATTGATGAGTGAGTGTCATGTATAGGTATCGGTGTGGTGTTAACTAAGTATGGATGAGTCGAATCGTAAGCATGGTCAAGAGCGTAGTTGTTGAAATAGGTGTAAATATCTAAGTTGAGGAGTATGTCTCGTTAAGTATATATATATGTCTAAATCTAGTATGGTACAAGCTTGTAGAGATATCGAGGTAAGGTGCAAGTCGGGTTAGTGTCATTTAAACGCGGTAAGTTGAAGTACGTGAGTTGTTTAAATGAGTAATGTCTAAGTGTATTTCTGTTAGAGTGGAAGTTGTTCAAATATTGAAGTTGTCGAAGCGATAGTGTCCCCGCATCTGACTAGATGGTGTTGGGTAGTCGGGTAGGACTTTAACGACTCAAAAGTTAGAATACCTAATCGGGGGAGTAAGAGTAGTAAAGAGTGTGTGATCCGCTGCGGTACAATAAGACTCCTGATGATAAATTCATAGCTGAGATAGGAGAGAGGGATGTTGATTTCATGAGTTTAGCGAGATTTTCGAGTGGGATAGTAATCGCTCATATAAGATAGTACAGGAGAGGAGAGTTCTGACAAAGAGCTGTTGGGAGACGCTATCATGGAATCAGGTGTCATTCTTGAACTCAGAAGGGCGATTTATGCTTAGGAATGAAAGTACACAGCTATGTAACCTAAGCGGTGGAGTCAATATATTAGGTCGAGATCCATGAGGAGGAGTAGACGATACATTAGTGTTTCACCCATGTGAGAATAGAACTTTGGTGCGGTTGTAGATGGGTGTACCGAGGTTAACGTTAGATGTAAATCGTAAGTTTTTGAAGAGATTAAGTAGTAAATAGATTCATCTCGTTGTTGAGATTAGCGAGATTTTCGAGGACTAAAATATTCTAAGTGGGGAGAATTGTAACGCCTCTAAATAATTTAATTATTTATTTAATTATTCATTTAATTATTTATTTAATTAAGTTATTTAAGACTTGCAACATTTATTTAAGTAGATTTATTAAGTTGTGGAGAAATATTAGAATTGATTAATTATTGGAGTTTTATTTTATTAGGAGGTGTTTAAGTATTAGTGAGTGGTGGAATCAATTGAAATGGGAGGTGTAGATAGATTATGGGCTTTTTAATGGACGGGTGTGTGAAAGCAAAAGAGAGGGTGCAAGTAAAGGTACGAGTGGGCCTAGAGTTAATTAATTAATGAATGAAAGGAAGGAAATGAATTAAAGGGAGTGGGGACGGCTGGAAAGGGAACCGAGAGAGTAAAGGAGAGAAAGGAGGGAAACCATGGGAGGAAGAAGGAAAGGAAGAGGAGAAGAAGTGGAGAGAACTTCTCCATCTTGGCTCAAGGTGAGGACTTTTGCATCAATCTTTCCATTTTTCCTCCTCTAGCTATTGATGTTAGTTTCCAATCCCTAATTCCTATTTGTTGTTGTTTTGCCATTAATGGGGTTTTAAGCTCAAAGTTGGAATTGGTGATGGTTTTGGTGTTTCTTGGGCTTTTGAGGATAGAGGACTTACATTCTTCAATTTGCAAAGGTTGGGGGAATCTCCATTACATTTTTGATAACTTGTAGGATGTGTGTTGTAGTAGGAATAATTCTAGGAATGATGTGTTGTGTGAACTTGTGTTACTTACATGTTGATTTATGTTTGAAATGTTTGTTTTGGTTATGACATGTTGATTGTTGCTATGGAAACATGAGTGTTAATTAATGCATATTATATGTTTGATGATTGGATAATATGAGTATGAGCATGTAAATGTGATGGTTAGTATTAATAATTCAAAGGCTATGTTGGTGTGGTTATGTGAGAAATAATTTGGTCTGGGAGGAATTAGGTTTTAAGTGTGTCGGGTATGGGTTGAGAGGGGGCCAAATGCCTAGCATTTTGGCGCTCGTCATTAAACCGTGTGTGTGTGTGTGACAGTGGAGGGGGCGCCAGTTGCTGGGCAACTTGGCGCCTGTGTCTGGAAATGGTGTCTTTGCGCGCCATCTTGCGCTACAAGCAAACTTACGCGCAAGAAGGCCAAGGCTTGATCAAGATCGCGCCATCTTGCGATGGGCCCCACGCTGCAGAACTCGTGGCGCACACCTCTCCTGTGAGGACAGAACTTTGAGAGTTAGAGCGACCTATCCGCGCGCCATCTTGCGCGCTTCTCTCGCGCTACGCAGTGTGCGCGCTGCCAGCTGGGGTCTTCCAAAACCTTGTAGCCGTTGAATTCCTAAGTTCCTAAATTTATTCTCGTGTGTCAAAATGGTCCATAAGTGAAGAAAAGGTCCCTAGGTGGTGATTAGGTCCTTAGGAAGGATTTAATTAAGAATGGATGTTGGTGATAAGTAAATTAATGAGGTGATGATTAATAGTTGAGGAGGTGATGAATAATAAATTAATGAGGCGATGATTAATAGTTGATGAGGTGATGAGTCATAATTGATGAGGTGATGAGTAATAGTTGAGGTGAATGATGAATGATGACGTGGGCTCGCCAAAAATGGTGAATTAAATAATTGTGGTGATGAATTGTAACGTTGTTAATGCATTGTCATGGTGTCACATATTTCATATGCATTACGTGATTTAAGGATGTAGGACGCATGTGGCTTCGCCAAATGAGGTGATGATTATGGATCCACATGCATATTGCACACATGCATATACTCATACTTTGCATAAGATATTGTTGATGGTTGATTCAACTATTATCGTATTGTGGTTGCCTAGATGCTTTCTAATTATAATGCCTATCTTACTTGTTATAATTTATGTAAAGAGACTCACCCTAGCATTTCTTGTTGCCCGCTTCTCGTGGCGACAAACAGTGATTCCGAGTGATGGTGCCGTGTCTCTCGGGTTTTATTGAGTCACCGATAGTAACACCGGGTTGGGGTCTTAGTATTATTTAGTTATGGTTATGTATTGAACCTATTTTGAATTATGTAATGAGTATGTGAACTCGCTTATTTTCCACGTGGTCGCGATCTATTTGATGGATTACTCAGAAACACTAAACAAAGTTATTTTAGATGGATTTGACTATGAGACTATGTTATGCATTTATGCAATTGATGAATTTGAATTTGTTAAATATGTGTGACGCTTTTTTTTTTTCATTGAATGTACCACCTCTTCGAGGTGCGTGGAAAGTTTTTGAAAACTCCGATTTTTGTTAATTGAATTAGCTTTAAATATAAGGGGGTGTTACAACCAACATGTTGGACTGGTCAGATGTAAGTAGATGGTCGAGAGTTTGCAGTGGAAGGGGAAGGTCTGGGACACTTTTTATGGAAGCCGGGAAGGTCTGACACTTGGGGTACCTAGTATATATTAAAAAAATGATTAATTAGTTAGTTAACACACATTATAGTCATCAACTTATTAACAAAAATATTGTCACTTACAAAGACAAGTTGTTCGTGCCATGCCACAAAAGTACTAAGTGCTTGATCCACAAGAAATATATCCGCATTAGCAATTGGAATGTGCAATGGTGCACTTCTATTGAATAGTCTACCCTAACTCTCAAATGGTTTTCAGCATGGGTAAATTCAGCAAAGGTGGCACTCAATTGGTTACATATCAAACCCATCGCAACCTTTCATGTGGGTTTGCAATATATAGCTCACATTCACAGCTATCCTAAATCAATTATAAAGAAAAATAAATATACATGATAATTTTATCAAATACATATGTACAAAAAAATGTGTCTAGTTTTGTTAAATACCGTGTGAAGTGGATGGTGCAAATATCTCGTGGCATGCATGGGGTGCAGCAGTGATATAGGTTCAGCAGGGGTGGTGCAAAGCAGGATGGTGCATCAACTTTGTGCCAAGAGCTTTTATACATATGTCTCTCTTCCATTAATACAAAGAATATTCTTGGATAGCTCACATACTTTGCCGCCATGACTTTACAATCCCCGCACCCTTGCTTTGGCTCTTCTTTTGGCCCAAACACGCTTGTAGGAGGAATCCCATATCCATAACCTCTAATCGACCTCCTCTCTCTTCCCTTCCCAAGCCACGAGCAAGGATATCTTGTTGACCATCACAATGCTAAATCTCCTTGTGATACAGACAGATATGCTTTGTCGATGCACAAACATAAATAACGGATAAAATTAATAAACAAGTGTCAAGAGAAATTTAATCGACAATAAAAATATGTCCACGTGTCAAAAAAATCGAGTAACGGATAAAAATAATAAACAAGTGTCAAAGAAATTTAATCGACAATAAAAATATGTCCACGTGTCAAAAAAATCGAGTAACTGGATAAAAATAATAAACAAGTGTCAAAGAAATTTAATCGATAATAAAAATATGTCCACGTGTCAAAAAAATCGAGAAACTGATAGAAATAATAAACAAGTGTCAAAGAAATTTAATCGACAATAAAAATATGTCCACGTGTCAAAAAAATCGAGTAATCTGATAGAAATAATAAACAAGTGTCAACGTAAATTTAATCGATAATAAAAATATGTTCACGTGTCAAAAAAATCGAGTAACGGATTAAAAATATAGTCGCATACAAATTCCAACTTGCAATTTTTTCATGAATTTTGGAATACTTACAATTTTGTCCTTGACCTCCTTAGTTTTCGGATCCACAATCTCCCATCCTTGTTTTGTCTGGCCTCTAACTGCATAAAGATAAACGATCAAGGGATTCTTGAGTTGATCTTTCCTCTTCCAAGAACTATTTAAGTTTAATAATTGTTAATCAATCAGTAAATTAAAAGATTCATTAAATCATAATAAATTAAACTAATTGTGTCTTATCAATTTTTCTTCAAGAATTTGATATCCACTTGAACCTCCTCTATAATGGTACTCTGGATTAGAAGCTCTCACTTTATTGGCTTTGTTTTTTTCTATTTAAAAACATAAGTATACATTAATGAATGATATCTACTTGTGAAATATATATATAACTTAAATAATTAATATACTAACCAGAAACTGGACCAGAAAGTGCGTATATCTACAAATTTGGTCCAATCCTCCTTAGTTATAATTCCAAGATACAAAGGTCGAGGCTCCTCGCCCCGATGGTCCCATCGTGATGTTTCGTATACTTTTTCCCCACATCGCCTCAGAAGCCCTATGCAACCTTCCCGCTCCTTCAAGATCCAATCTCTTCTGCATCATCGACATCAAAGTGTTTCTACTTATACATAAAAATGGATTAAATAAATATAACTAAAAATCACTAAATAAGATTATTAAAGAGGTCTAAAATTATATACCTGTATTAAGTCCCAAAATCATCTTTCAGCTTTAGGCAAAACTCGATTATCTTTCTCTTTCCAACTTTTAATTGAAATTGGAAAGATTTGCTTCACCTTAGTACCAATAAAGCTAATTAAATTTGTGTCGTTGTTCCAATTGGCAAACCTTTAACACTCCATCTGACCTTAAATAATTAAATCATTAAATAATTAGATAACTTGGAAAGGTAGAGAACAACATTAATAATTAGTAATTAACTTACCTTATATTTCTCGTGTCCTTACTTATCCGATGGACGATATTCTTTTCGATGTAATTCTCTGGGAGTGAACTTCTTTGTGTTTCTATCACCCCATCACCACCCCGACTACTCGTGATCAAGATGTGATGCCATCCGACTTAACAAAATATAGAAGAAGCCATGCACTAAGTAAATGCTGAAAGCCATGCACTAAGTAACCTAGAGTAAACATACATAGGAAAGCCATGCACTAAGTATATAACCTAGAGTAAACATATATATATGAAAGCCATGCACTAAACAGAGAAAGCCATGCACTAAGTAACCTAGAGTAAACATACATAGGAAAGCCATGCACTAAGTATATAACCTAGAGTAAACATATATAGGAAAGTCATGCACTAAGAACCTAGAGTAAACAGAGAAATCCATGCACTAGGAAAGCCATGCACTAGTCAAGTTAATAATGCTATCTAAGCTTAGACTAATCTAACAACTAATTAGATACAACATTGAGCTAAGTAACAGAAAGCCATACAAAAGATACATAACAAACCATAAAAACCATAACAAATAGTCATTGCAAGTGAGAGAGGTGGAGAGTACGTGAGTGCGTAAATACCTTTGAAAGTGAGAGAGAAGGCGTAAAAGGAAACAAACGGGAGGAGCCGCGTGGTAAGATAGCACCAAGGAGAGAGGATGAATGAAGAGGATGGGTTTCGCGCTTTTACGCTTCCCGGGTCATATTATGGGTTTTCGGTCGAGCACCAAGCGAGATGAACGTAAGATGAACGGTTAGGTTTCCTCGGTCGTGGAGGTTCGCAAAGGTACGATGAACGGTTCACGGAGTTCGGGTTGTTCGTGGAGGGTTTTCGGTCGTGGAGAGAAGTTAGGTAGATGAAGAGACGCTCACGTGAGTGTGTGAGGAGATGAGAGAGCGCGCTTGTAAAAATTTTAATAGCATCCCTAGCTGCTTTTACATAAAACGCCAGGATCATCTAGCTGTTGTTTATTTCATTCCTAGCGCTTTTATGTAAAAACGCTAGGGATGCTATAGCACCTTTTTATTATTATTCCTAGCGCTTTTAAGTTAAAACGCTAGGATGCTATAGCGCTTTTTACAATTCCTAGCGTCAGAAACGCCAGGATGCTATAGCACCTTTTACTACCATTCGTAGCGCTTTTATGTAAAAACGCCAGGATGCTATAGCACCTTTTATTACTCATTCCTAGCGCTTTATTTAAAACGCTAGGATGCTATAGCACCTTTTTATTATCATTCCTAGCGCTTTATGTAAAAACGCTAGGTGTAACATCCTGCATCGCCGTAACCGCCGATCGCCTCACTAACCAACACGAGTCTTTTCACCGCTTTGTCCTCACTTGCATGCTTTCCGAAAACTTCCTAAGGTCACCCATCTCACTACTACTCCAAGCCAAGCACGCTTAACTATGGAGTTCTTATGGGGTGGACTCTAAAAGAAGATGCACCTTGTTGTTATAGGTAGTCCAAATCAATTCTTTTAAGCCTTCCTTCAATCTGCATACCCCATACCGCACAAACCTCGTGATCCTCTCATTCCGGTGTGTATTCTGCTCATTCACGCACTTCGCTTGAAGCCGCCAGAGCCGCTTTGCCATGCCACCTGGGCACCGGCGATCACTCCCGCGCCTCGTCGGCCCCGATGTCACATGCCCACTGGGGCCTTCCGCTGGTTCGCCCTCGAACCACACCGCATCGAGAGAGGTCCGCCGCTTCCGATACCATTTGTAACATCCTGCATCGCCGTAATCGCCGATCGCCTCTCATTTAACCAACACGCAGTCTTTTTCACCGCTTTGTCCTCACTTGCATGCTTTCCGAAAACTTCCTGTAATGTCACCCATCCCACTACTACTCCAAGCCAAGCACGCTTAACTATGGAGTTCTTACGGGTGGACTCTAAAAGAAGATGCACCTTGTTGTTATAGGTAGTCCAAATCAATTCTTTTAAGCCTTCCTTCAACTGCATAGCCCCATACCGCATGCCTCGTGATCCCTCTCATTTCTGTGTATTCTGCTCATTCACGCGCCTTCGCTTGAAGCCGCCAGAGCCGCTTTGCCATGCCACCTGGGCACCGGCGATCACTCCCGCCCCTCGCTGGCCCCGATGTCACACTAGTGGATGCTATAGCACCTTTTTATTGTTTCATTCCTAGCGCTTTATTTAAAAACGCCAGTGGATGCTATATCACCTTTTATTATCATTCCTAGCGCTTTATGTAAAAACGCTAGGATGCTATAGCACCTTTTTTATTATCATTCCTAGCGTCAGAAACGCTAGGAATTGAATGATTTTTTTAATTTTATTTCTAGCGCTTTCTTTAAAACGCTATGTATTGATCGATTTTTTTAAATATTTTTTTATTTTTGTTTATTCTCCTTTTAATTACAACCTATTAATTCATTCCTTCCAAAGAAAATTCATCAAATATCATTCCAACAAAATTCAGCCAATATCATTACAATCCAATATATAGATACACACAAAATTCAACCTATTAATAGATATTTTTGTTTACAAATCATACAACATAATAAGTAACTTACATTATGAAACTCAAAAGTAGCTACAAATTAAAGCTATAACATATATAACATAAATGACTACCGCCTTGACCACTAGATCTCATGATCACTAAGTGATGCCATCCGACCGCAATATAACATAATCCATGTTATTGTTAAATTTACAAAACAATATAATAATTATCTATTAATAAAAAATAACGAGAAATCATTAAGTCTATATTACCTTTTCCTTTTCCTAGATAAAATTTTGTTTGCAATTCTGCCTTGGTATTTTTTTTTCCGATTTAATAGTAATTCCATCATTATGATCTTTTCTAAAATATACAACATCCTCTATAGAAGTATTTTCCCCTATTATTGGTTCTCCGATGTTCAAGAACTGGTCGCCCTCAACACCAACATCATCTGGGTGCTTCATCATCATCGTTGTTATACACAAAATTTTTGTCACCAATAGAACAATAGACCAATTGATATTAATCGGATCGCTGACATAAAACACTTGTTGAGCTTATGATGCTAAAATAAAAGGTTCATCTTTATATCCTAACTTGTTGAAATTCACCCGCATGAACCCTAATTCATCAATCAGAAACCAAGATATTGTCAACCCATTCACATTTGAACACAGCTCCTCAAACATATTGTAATCCAACTCCCATACGTGTTCAATGAAGCCAAAGTAAGACATATTCGCATATATGGGATTTCTATCTTTCGCAATCGATGCATGCATAGAATGAGCTACAAGAGTCACCCCACTATTTTGCATTTTACTCGATCATCTTGTTTTTTGTATAGAAAGTGCACTGCTCATTAGATAGTCTGTTGTAAGAGAAGACATGTATATTTGGACCTTTTGCTAACCATCTCAATCTTTTTGAAATCAAGTAGGATTCAAACACACTCACCATCAATGTGATGTTTTAGCCACACTATGAAACTCCTATTGTGTTCTTTTGCTAACCAAACTTGCTTCTTTCCCTGAATTGACTCTTAAGAATCTCCTTGTGCTTGGCAACATATGAATCAACCTCACTATCATTGTGAAGAACATACAAGTGTGCTTGCTCTAGTTCTTTCCTTGATACCATCACTAATTTAGTTCCCCGGCATCCCTTTACTAATCCTTCCCGCATAACGAGACCTCGCGCATCCCACGTAATATTCAAGACTAGATAGATAGCCCGCAAAACTCAATAGCCTCTTCAACTATGTAGCGCCAACAATACAACCTCGTGTCGTGATCGATTTTTCACATATCCTTTTAATATCTTCATGTAACGCTTCAAACTGATACATCCATCTCATGTAAATACGGGCCACACAATTGTGTTCTCTAACCAGATGAACTATTAGATGAATCATTATGTCTTAAAAAGGAAGGTGGGAAATACATCTCAAGCTCACACAAAGTGATGTAATTTCTCTTTTGCAATGTTGGCAACTTTCCAGTGGTCAATCACTCTACTACAAATCGCTTTAAAGAATAAACAAAGTTTGGTTAAGGTCCGACGACTTTCTTAGGCAAAATGGATCGATACCAATGGGTAGCAAATTCTCCATGAGAACATGACAATCGTGGGACTTTAGAGACTTTAACTCGAGGTCTTTAATCGATACAAGAGTCGCCACATTTGAAGAGTATCCTCCGAACTTTAACTCCATGAAGAAACTCACAAAAGATGCCTTTTCTCCTTTCTAGATAGAGTATGAGCTTCCTGAGGTAGATATGTACGTGTACCCTTTCTTTACCGACCCAATTCGTGTCTCAAACCCATACTAACCAAATCCAACCTTGAGTTGATGGTATCTTTAGTCTTACCCAAGATATCGAGTAAGGTACCAATGACACTTTCAAGACATTCTTTCAACATGCATCACATCAATGAAATGCCTTACATATAATGACTTCCAAAGATGGCAACTCAAAGAAAATCGACTTTTTCTTCCACCCCGCTTGGCAATCTCTCCCGCAAAAGGCTTCCTAAATTTAATCTTCAAATCTTCCACCTTTTCAAATACTGCTCGCCCACAAAGGTGGGAGCTCTACGTGTTTCAGATTCCCATCAAATGCCTTTCTCCACAATCGATAAAGATGATGAGTTGATGGCAAAATCTACGATGACCAAGATAGATATTCTTCTTACCATGTTCCAACCACATCCAACTGCGGTTATCTTCACATATGTGGCATGCACATCGCCTTTGTTATCGCATCTGCATAGATTGCCGATGCGTGAAAGTCGTTAATGTGCCAAAGATCATAGCCCTCGTGGTGAAACTTTCTTCTCTCAACCCATCATACACCTTCTACCCCCGCCTCCCACATTTGCTTCAAGTCTTCAATTAAAGGAGCCAAGTATACATCAATATCATTTCCTCGGTTGTTTGGGCCCGTAAATTAACAAAGACAAAGATCATATATTTGCGCTTTCATGCAAAGCCACGGCGCAGAAGTTATAAATCGCCAAAATCACGCCATGTATCGTGGAGCTACTCGATACCGTATGGTTAAATCCATCACAGACAATGCAAGGCGAGGTTTCTGTCATCCTCAAATTAGGATACTCAATATTGATTTTTTCCATCATGGAGAATCGCCCGTGTCGAGCATACCATCTTTAATCCTTTCATCCTCATGCCATGTCAAGTGTTTTGCATCTTCCGAACTACGATACATGCGCCTAAATCGAGGAATTATAGGAAAATACCACAATACCTTTTGTGGAGCAGACTCTTTCTTCTTCTTATACCTGCATTACATTTAGACACGACTTTAACAACGCATGTTCATTCCAAATAAAATGCAATCATTCTGACAAGTTGTATCTTCTCATAGTTCAAGCCAATAGACCCCAACATTTGCTTTGCATCATACGTCCGAGAAGGAAGCACATTATCATTCGCAACATTTCTTTCGTATGAGAGTAAATTCCAGAAAGCTCTTATCCGTCCATCCGTGGCGAAGTTTTCAAGTTATACAACTTGATCACACCCAATAATTTTGTGAATTCATTACAACCCGCATACAATGGTGTCTCTCGTGATCGCTTATCAACTTCTCAAACATTTCAGACAATCATTAAGATCCTCTTCAACCACCTTTGCCATCTCTTCAAATTCGTTTCAGATCAAATGAATGTGTTCCGTGTCAACCGGCACAGATATATCTCTTACTAATATCATTCATATTTGAAGATTCACCTTTTTTTTTCTCACCGCATTATCCAACAAGTGTAACTTTGATCAATTCCATTCGCTTTTAAATGTCGTGGCAACTCCTCTCGCAAAGAATCGATTTTACATAACAACACCTTAAACAAGGACATTTCATACCACTAGAAGTCCCTTTAACGCTCAACAAAGACAACCACAAAATAATCCACTCCAGCAAGCATACTCCTTGGATGCATTTATCGCGTACATCCAATTTCTATCCATAATTGCCAAATATTTATAATAAAATCCTCGAGAAGAGAACTTTAACATATGACCCATCAAGCAATTCAATATAATGAAGAATCAATTCATATATAAAAACAAACAAAATTTCCTCTTTTAAATTTTTTTCAATTCCACTCTTATTTTCCCAAGCTATATCTATATCATATAGTCTAGTCTTCCAAATAATTAATTTATGTGTAACAAGAAGAGGCTAGTGGTGAAAAAAAAGAAGAAGAGTTTAGTGTGCACAAGTGACAAAAGTAATATATTTCTAAACTAGAACCCACAATTAATATCTAACAAGAAACAGAGAAAGGAAATGTAAAACTCACCAATGTTGTCCGAGTGAGAGAGATGATGTTCACCGAGAGAGATGATTTTCAAGTGAGAGAGATGATGTTAATTTGAGTTAGGGTGTTAGGTTTTATGCTTCGTGAGTGATTTTATGCGTAAAAGAGTGTTAATGAAAGAGGGAAGTAGCTCAACGGGAAACAAAAAAATTATTTAACCATACCTAGCGCTTTCCTAAAAACGCCTAGATCTATCTAGCGTGTTTTCCAAATACCTAGCGCTTTTATTAAAAGCGCTAGGATCCGCTTCAGAGTGTTTACTAAATACCTAGCATGTTTATAAAACACGCTTAGGATCTATCTAGCGTGTTTTCTAATTGGCTAGCGCTTTGAATAAAAGCGCCAGTGGATCCGTCTCAGCTTGTTTTCTAAATAGCTAGCGCTTTTCTAAAAACGCTAGTGATCTATCTAGCGTGTTTTCTAATTGGCTAGCTTTGAATAAAAGCGCTAGGATCCGTCTAGCGTGTTTTCTAATTTGCTAGCGCTGAGTAAAAGCCGCTAGGATCCGCTTTCTAGCGTGTTACCTAATAGGTAGCGCTTATTTTAAAACGCTACTAATGGTGTAGCGTGTTATTAAAATGGGTAGCGCTTTTTTATAAACGCTACTAAAGGTGGCGATCTCTTTTACACTCGTGTAAAGGCCTAACTCTACATGCAAGCTCATTTTCTTCACACTACACCGATTCACACTCTAATGCCTCACCATGCAATGCTCTCTTCATACTCACGTAATGCAGAGAGTGTTACACTCTCTCTCTTTCCCAACCGATCCACCATCAGATATTCACCATAAATCACAAAGAAGGAGCAAAACACAAAGAAAACATGTTATGAACAACACATAAAACACACATGCAAGGTGATCGTAACCACTCACACCAAAAATACTATCAAACACAAGACATTACAAGGATTAAAAGAGCCCCCTAACCGATTATAACCGTGAGACACACTCTCTTCACTAGCACTTCTAAGAATCCTTCAAGATTTAGCTCACTTCTCCTTCTGCCTCTCTTCTTCTCTCCTCTCCTCTCTCTCTTCTCTCTAAGTCTCACTTCTCTCTATTTTCTCAATTTGGAAACTTAACTATTTTTGGGAACAATGGAAATGGTCTCCCACGAAGGCACCATTTAACATGTCCTAAGTGGACTTAAATGAGGCCTTGGCCCTATTAGGCCGTGGGCTTCCTCTATCCACACCCTTCCTAACTTAACATTTTCCTACAAATGCCACACAAGCTTAACCTTCACTTAATGAATTATTGACTTAAAAGTAAGATTTTGCAAACCCTTAATAACCCAACTAAGTTAATTAATTGAATTATTTTGGGGTGTTACAACCTCCCTACTTAGAGATTACGCCCCTAATCTTACCTTAATCAAACAAATTTCTAATAGCTTCCTTCATCTTGCTCTCTAGCTCCCAAGTAGCATGCTCACCACCGCTCCTACCCAAACCACCTTCACCAACTTGATTTCTTTTCCCCAAGAGTCTTTACTTCTGGCCTTCAATTCGATTGGCATTGTCTCCACAAAGGAGGTCGCTCTCTCACTTGCACATCATCCATTTGAATGACATGGGACTGGTCAGAACATACTTCCTCGCTTGAGATACATGGAACACATCGCAAATTTGACAGATTGGGTGGCAATGCAATTCGCAAGATGCCACCTTCCCAACTCTTTCCAAGATTTGATAGTGGTCCAATGAAACGAGGTGACAGCTGACCTCGTAGCTCGCTCCAACTCCAGCCACATGGGTGACTCTAAGGAATACATGGTCACCGGCTTGAAATTCTAAGTCTTTCCTCCTTTTGTCATGGTAACTCTTCCGCTCGCTTCAGGACGCCTCATCTTCTCTCTCGATCATCTTAACCTTCTGTGAGTCTCTCTAACCAACTCTGGTCCTAACACAACCCTCTCTCCCTGCTTCATGCCAACATAATGGAGTCCTACACCTACGCCATACAATGCTTCAAATGGTGCCATTCCAATACTTGAATGATGATCGTTGTTGTAAGTGAATTCTATCAATGGTAGATACGTAATCCCACGAACCCTCCTCGCTCAAGCACACAAGCTCTCAATAAGTCTTCTAAGGATCGGATAGTCCTCTGATTGACCATCACCGAGGATGGTATGCCGAGCTCAAACGCAGCCTTGGAACCCAACGCTCTTGCAAACTTTTCCAAAACTCCAAGTAAACCTTGATCTGGCTCCGATACAATACTCAAAGGGATTCCATGAAGCTTCACAATGACATTGATATAAATTTCGCTAACTCGCAAGACTGGTATGTGATGTTAATAGAATAAAGGGATGACTTTGTCACCTATCAACAATCACCCAAATGGTGTAAACCTCTTGTTGTCCTCCTGAACCCGACATAAAGTCCATGGAAATGTCGTCCCACTTCCATTCAGAATATGCAACGGTTGCATCAACCCCGCGGCTTCTCGTGCTCCACCTTGACTTCTCGCAAGTCAAACAAGCATGATTTAAACGAGCTACATCCTTCTTCATTCCTTGCCACCGTAATAATTTCTTCAAGTCTTGATACATCTTCGTAGCTCCCGGATGGATACTCAACCGACTTCTCGTGACACTCCTCCGCACTGCCTTCGATCTCTTCATCATCGTGAATACATAGACTAGAGAGTTGATACTTTAAGTCCTTCAAATGAGATCTGAACATGATAAATAATATTTTAGTTCTGGCTTTACCAAATGTTTCACTTGGTTCAAACTCGTAATGGTGAGTTGATCATGTTAACTCCCTAAAAAGAACCAAGTGGAAACACTTGTTAAACTGCACTCAAAGCCTTCACAAACACGTCACGATTTCTTTTGAAGAACATAACATCATCAACTCTCCATTTTGTGTTAGTAAACCAAGTTAAAAACATGGTAAACCGGAGTTAAATTGTTAAGCATAATTTTTATGATCTTCTTTCAAGGATTTAACACTGGATCAACTCTCTAGTTTGATTTAGAGCAAAGACGAAACACGTGGAAGACTGCACACAAAGAATTCACGATCACGCTCGACGATCTCCTGTAGAAGGACTTAACGTGGTCAACTCCACCTTCCGAAAGTTAGAACGAATATGAAACAAGCTTTGTAAATCGGAATTAAAGAATTAACTATCACATTGACCGATCTCCCTTTAAAGACTAAACGCGGGTCAACTCTCCTTTTCGAAAGTTACAACTAAGTGGAAACACTTTTTTAATCCTGACTCAAAGAGTCCACTATAACGCTCACCGATCTTCTTTAAGGAGTTAACATGATCAACTTACCATTCCAAATTGAACCAAGTCAAACATTTGGTAAACCGAAATCAAATATTTATTTATCATGTTCATCGATCTTATTTGAAGGACTTAATGTATCAACTCTCTAGTCTATGTTAGAACCAAGTCAAACACTTGTTAAACCTGCACGCAAAGCCTTCAAAAACACGCTCAATGATCTCCTTTCAAGAACATAACAATAACAACTCTCCATTTAGAGTTAGAACTAAGTCTAAAAACATTGTAAACCTGAGTTAAATAGTTCAAAGATCATGTTTACGATCTTCTTTGAAGGATTTAACACGGATCAAATCTCTTGTTTGATTTAGAGCAAAGACTAAATACTTGGTGAACCTGACACAAAGAATTCACGATCACGCTCGACGATATCTTTAGAAAGACTTAACGCGGGTCAACTCCACCTTCCGAAAGTTAGAACGTAATATGAAACAATTGGTAAACCGGAATTAAAGAGTTAACTATCACATTGACCGATCTCCCTTTAAAGACTAAACGTGGTCAACTATCCTTTCGAAAGTTACAACTAAGTGGAAACATTCTTTCTAACTGACTCAAAGAGTCCACTACAACGCTCACCGATCTTCTTTAAGGAGTTAACATGATCAACTCACCATTCCGAAGTTTGAACCAAGTCTAAACATTCGAAGTTTGAACCAAGTCAAAACATTTGGCAAACCGAAATCAAATATTTATTTATCATGTTCATCGATCTTATTTGAAGGACTTAATGTATCAACTCTCTAGTCTATGTTAGAACCAAATCAAACACTTGTTAAACCTGACTCAAAGCCTTCAAAAACACGCTCAATGATCTCCTTTGAAGAACATAACATCAACAACTCTCCATTTAGAGTTAGAACCAAGTCGAAAAACATGGTAAACCGGAGTTAAATTGTTAAGCATCATGTTTACGACGATCTTTTGAAGGATTTAACACTTGTTTCAACTCTCTAGCTTGATTTAGAGCAAAGACGTAAATACTTGGTAAACCTGACACTAAGAATTCACAATCACGCTCGACGCATCTCTTTAGAAAGACTTAACGTGGTCAACTCCACCTTCCGAAGTTAGAACGAATATGAAACAAAGCTTGGTAAACTGGAATTAAAGAGTTAACTATCACATTGACCAATCTCCCTTTAAAGACTAAACGTGGCCAACTCTCCTTTCCGAGTTACAACTAAGTGGAAACACTTTCTAATCCGACTCAAATAGTCCAATACAACGCTCACCGATCTTCTTTAAGGAGTTAACATGATAAACTCACCATTCGAAGTTTGAACCAAGTCAAACATTTGGTAAACCGAACTCAAATATTTATTTATCATGTTCATCGATCTTATTTGAAGGACTTAATGTATCAACTCTCTAGTCTATGTTAGAACCAAGTCTAAAACACTTGTTAAACCTGACGCAAAGCCTTCAAAAAAACGCTCAATGATCTCCTTTCAAGAACATAACATCAACAACTCTCCATTTAGAGTTAGAACTGTGTCTAAAAACATGGTAAACCGAGTTAAATTGTTAAGCATCATGTTTACGATCTTCTTTGAAGGATTTAACACTTTGATCAACTCTCTAGTTTGATTTAGAGCAAAGATTTAAACACTTGGTAAACCTGACACAAAGAATTCACGATCACGCTCGACGATCTCCTAAAAAGGACTTAACGTGGTCAACTCCACCTTCCGAAAGTTAGAACGAATATGAAACAGCTTGGTAAACCGAATTAAAGAGTTAACTATCACATTGACCGATCTCCTTTAAAGACTAAACGTGGTCAACTCTCCTTTCCGAAAGTTACAACTAAGTGGAAACACTTTTCTAGTCCTGACTCAAAGAGTCCACTATAACGCTCACCGATTTTGTTTTAAGGAGTTAACATGATCAACTCACCATTCTCGAGTTTGAACCAAGTCAAAACATTTGGTAAACCGAACTCTAATATTTATTTATCATGTTCATCGATCTCACTTGAAGGACTTAATGTATCAACTCTCTAGTCTATGTTAGAACCAAGTCGAAACACTTGTTAAACTGCACTCAAAGCCTTCACAAACACGCTCAATGATCTCCTTTAAAGAACATAACATCAACAACTCTACATTTAGAGTTTGAACCAAGTCAAAAACATGGTAAATCTGAGTTAAATTGTTAAGCATCATGTTTACGATCTTCTTGAAGGATTTAACACTCGTGATCAACTCTCTAGTTTGATTTAGAGCAAAGACGAAACACTTGGTAAACCTGACACAAAGAATTCACGCATCACGCTCGACGATCTCTTTAGAAAGACTTAACGTGGTCAACTCCACCTTCCGAAAGTTAGAACGTAATATGAAACAGCTTGGTAAACCGAATTAAAGAGTTAACTATCACATCGACCGATCTCCCTTTAAAGACTAAACGTGGTCAACTCTCCTTTCCGAAAGTTACAACCAAGTGGAAACACTTTCTAATTCGACTCAAAGAGTCCACTAAAACGCTCACCGATCTTCTTTAAGTAGTTAACATGATCAACTCACCATTCCGAAGTTTGAATCAAGTCAAACATTTGGTATACCGAACTCAAATATTTATTTATCATGTTCATCGATCTCATTTGAAGGACTTAATGTATCAACTCTCTAGTCTATGTTAGAACCAAGTCGTAAACACTTGTTAAACCTGACGCAAAGCCTTCAAAACACGCTCAATGATCTCCTTGAAGAACATAACATCAACAACTCTCCATTTAGAAAGTTAGAACCAAGTCGAAAAACATGGTAAACCGGAGTTAAATTGTTACATAATGTTTACGATCTTCTTTGAAGGATTTAACACGGATCAACTCTCTAGCTTGATTTAGAGCAAAGATTTAAATACTTGGAAAACCTGACACAAAGAATTCACGATCACGCTCGACGATCTCTTTAGAAAGACTTAACGTGGTCAACTCCACCTTCCGAAAGTTAGAACGTAATATGAAACAGCTTGGTAAACCGAATTAAAGAGTTAACTATCACATCGACCGATCTCTCTTTAAAGACTAAACGTGGTCAACTCTCCTTTCCGAAAGTTACAACCAAGTGGAAACACTTTCTAATCCGACCAAAGAGTCCACTAAAACGCTCACCGATCTTCTTTAAGGAGTTAACATGATCAACTCACCATTCCGAGTTTGAACCAAGTCTAAACATTTGGTATAACCAACTCAAATATTTATTTATCATGTTCATCGATCTCATTTGAAGGACTTAATGTATCAACTCTCTAGTCTATGTTAGAACCAAGTCTAAACACTTGTTAAACTGCACTCAAAGCCTTCACAAACACGTCACGATTTCTTTTGAAGAACATAACATCATCAACTCTCCATTTAGAGTTAGAACAAAGTCTAAAAACATGGTAAACCGGAGTTAAATAGTTCAAGATCATGTTTGGGCCTTCTTTGAAGAATTTAACATCGATCATCTCTCTAGTTTGACGCAGAGCAAAGACTTAAACACTTGCAAAACTGACACAAAGAATTCACGATCTCCTTAGAAAGACTAAACGTGGTCAACTCTCCTTTCCGAAAGTTACAACTAAGTGGAAACACTTTCTAATCCGACCAAAGAGTCCACTATAACGCTCACCAATCTTCTTTAAGGAGTTAACATGATCAACTCACCATTCTCGAAGTTTGAACTAAGTCAAACATTTGTAAAACCAAAATCAAATATTTATTTATCATGTTCATCGATCTTATTTGAACGATTTAATGTATCAACTCTCTAGTGTATGTTGGAACCAAATCAAACACTTGTTAAACCGATGCAAAGCCTTCAAAAACACGCTCAATGATCTCCTTTGAAGAACATAACATCAACAACTCTCCATTTAGAGTTAGTAACCAAGTCTAAAAACATGGTAAACCGAGTTAATTGTTAAGCATCATGTTTACGATCTTCTTTTGAAGGATTTAACACGGATCAACTCTCTAGTTTGATTTAGAGCAAAGACGTAAACACTTGCTAAACCGACACAAAGAATTCACGATCACGCTCGACGATCTCCTAAAAAGGACTTAACGTGGTCAACTCCACCTTCCGAAAGTTAGAACGAATATAATATGAAACAGCTTGGTAAACCGAATTAAAGAGTTAACTATCACATCGACCGATCTCCCTTTAAAGACTAAACGTGGTCAACTCTCCTTTCCGAAAGTTACAACTAAGTGGAAACACTTTTTAATCCGACTCAAAGAGTCCACTATAACGCTCACCGATCTTGTTTTAAGGAGTTAACATGATCAACTCACAATTCCGAAGTTTGAACCAAGTCGTAAACATTTGGTAAACCGAACTCTAATATTTATTTATCATGTTCATCGATCTCACTTGAAGGACTTAATGTATCAACTCTCTAGTCTATGCTAGAACCAAGTCGAAACACTTGTTAAACTGCACTCAAAGCCTTCACAAACACGCTCAATGATCTCCTTTGAAGAACATAACATCAACAACTCTACATTTAGAGTTTGAACCAAGTCGTAAAAACATGGTAAATCGGAGTTAAATTGTTAAGCATCATGTTTACGATCTTCTTTGAAGGATTTAACACCAGATCAACTCTCTAGTTTGATTTAGAGCAAAGACGTAAACACTTGGTAAACCGACACATAGAATTCAAGATCACGCTCGACGCATGTCCTTGAAGGACTTAACGTGGTCACCCACCTTCCGAGTTGGAACGAATATGTAATAGTTGGTAAACCGAATTAAAGAGTTAACTATCACATTGACCGATCTCCCTTTAAAGACTAAACGCGGTCAACTATCCTTTTCGAAAGTTACAACTAAGTGGAAACACTTTCTAACTGACTCAAAGAGTCCACTACAACGCTTCACCGATCTTCTTTAAGGAGTTAACATGATCAACTCACCATTCGAAGTTTGAACCAAGTCTAAACATTCGAAGTTTGAACCAAGTCAAACATTTGGTAAACCAAATCAAATATTTATTTATCATGTTCACCGATCTTATTTGAAGGACTTAATGTATCAACTCTCTAGTCTATGTTAGAACCAAATCAAACACTTGTTAAACCTGACCAAAGCCTTCAAAAACACGCTCAATGATCTCCTTGAAGAACATAACATCAACAACTCTCCATTTAGAGTTGTAACCAAGTCGTAAAAACATGGTAAACCGGAGTTAAATTGTTAAGCATCATGTTTACGATCTTCTTTGAAGGATTTAACACGTTTCAACTCTCTAGCTTGATTTAGAGCAAAGACGTAAATACTTTGTAAACCGGACACTAAGAATTCACAATCACGCTCGACGCATCTCTTTAGAAAGACTTAACGTGGTCAACTCCACCTTCCGAAAGTTAGAACGAATATGAAACAAAGCTTGGTAAACTGGAATTAAAGAGTTAACTATCACATTGACCAATCTCCCTTTAAAGACTAAACGTGGCCAACTCTCCTTTCCGAAAGTTACAACTAAGTGGAAACACTTTCTAATCCGGACTCAAATAGTCCAATACAACGCTCACCGATCTTCTTTTAAGGAGTTAACATGATAAACTCACCATTCCGAAGTTTGAACCAAGTCAAAACATTTGGTAAACCGAACTCAAATATTTATTTATCATGTTCACCGATCTTATTTGAAGGACTTAATGTATCAACTCTCTAGTCTATGTTAGAACCAAGTCAAACACTTGTTAAACCTGACGCAAAGCCTTCAAAAACGCTCAATGATCTCCTTTCAAGAACATAACATCAACAACTCTCCATTTAGAGTTAGAACTGTGTCAAAAACATGGTAAACCTGAGTTAAATTGTTAAGCATCATGTTTACGATCTTCTTTGGAAGGATTTAACACGGATCAACTCTCTAGTTTGATTTAGAGCAAAGACGAAACACTTGGTAAACCGGACACAAAGAATTCACGATCACGCTCGACGATCTCCTAAAAAGGACTTAACGTGGGTCAACTCCACCTTCCGAAAGTTAGAACGAATATGAAACAAGCTTGGTAAACCGAATTAAAGAGTTAACTATCACATCGACCGATCTCCCTTTAAAGACTAAACGTGGTCAACTCTCCTTTCCGAAAGTTACAACTAAGTGGAAACACTTTTCTAGTCCTGACTCAAAGAGTCCACTATAACGCTCACCGATTTTGTTTTAAGGAGTTAACATGATCAACTCACCATTCTCGAAGTTTGAACCAAGTCAAACATTTGTAAACCGAACTCTAATATTTATTTATCATGTTCACCGATCTCACTTCAAGGACTTAATGTATCAACTCTCTAGTCTATGTTAGAACCAAGTCGAAACACTTGTTAAACCGCACTCAAAGCCTTCACAAACACGCTCAATGATCTCCTTTAAAGAACATAACATCAACAACTCTACATTTAGAGTTTGAACCAAGTCGTAAAAACATGGTAAATCGGAGTTAAATTGTTAAGCATCATGTTTACGATCTTCTTTGAAGGATTTAACACTGTATCAACTCTCTAGTTTGATTTAGAGCAAAGACGCAAAAACACTTGGTAAACCTGACACAAAGAATTCACGATCACGCTCGACGATCTCTTTAGAAAGACTTAACGTGGTCAACTCCACCTTCCGAAAGTTAGAACGAATATGAAACAAAGCTTGGTAAACTCGGAATTAAAGAGTTAACTATCACATTGACCGATCTCCCTTTAAAGACTAAACGTGGTCAACTCTCCTTCCGAAAGTTACAACCAAGTGGAAACACTTTCTAATTCTGACTCAAAGAGTCCACTAAAACGCTCACCGATCTTCTTTAAGTAGTTAACATGATCAACTCACCATTCCGAAGTTTGAATCAAGTCTAAAACATTTGGCATAATCAACTCAAATATTTATTTATCATGTTCATCGATCTCATTTGAAGGACTTAATGTATCAACTCTCTAGTCTATGTTAGAACCAAGTCAAACACTTGTTAAACCTGACGCAAAGCCTTCAAAACACGCTCAATGATCTCCTTTGAAGAACATAACATCAACAACTCTCCATTTAGAGTTAGAACCAAGTCAAAAACATGGTAAACCGAGTTAAATTGTTAAGCATAATGTTTACGATCTTCTTTGAAGGATTTAACACGGATCAACTCTCTAGCTTGATTTAGAGCAAAGACGAAATACTTGGAAAACCTGACACAAAGAATTCACGATCACGCTCGACGATCTCTTTAGAAAGACTTAACGTGGTCAACTCCACCTTCCGAAAGTTAGAACGTAATATGAAACAAAGCTTGGTAAACCGAATTAAAGAGTTAACTATCACATTGACCGATCTCTCTTTAAAGACTAAACGCGGGTCAACTCTCCTTTCCGAAAGTTACAACTAAGTGGAAACACTTTTCTAATCCGACTCAAAGAGTCCACTAAAACGCTCACCGATCTTCTTTTAAGGAGTTAACATGATCAACTCACCATTTCGAAGTTTGAACCAAGTCTAAACATTTGCATACCGAACTCAAATATTTATTTATCATGTTCATCGATCTCATTTGAAGGACTTAATGTATCAACTCTCTAGTCTATGTTAGAACCAAGTCTAAACACTTGTTAAACTGCACTAAAGCCTTCACAAACACGCTCACGATTTCTTTTCAAGAACATAACATCATCAACTCTCCATTTAGAGTTAGAACAAAGTCGAAAAACATGGTAAACCGAGTTAAATAGTTCAAAGATCATGTTTTGCGCCTTCTTTGAAGAATTTAACACCGATCATCTCTAGTTCGACGCAGAGCAAAGACGCAAACACTTGGCAAAACTGGACACAAAGAATTCACGATCTCCTTAGAAAGACTAAACGTGGTCAACTCTCCTTTCGAAAGTTACAACTAAGTGGAAACACTTTCTAATCCTGACTCAAAGAGTCCACTATAACGCTCACCAATCTTCTTTAAGGAGTTAACATGATCAACTCACCATTCTCGAAGTTTGAACTAAGTCGAAACATTTGGTAAACCAAAATCAAATATTTATTTATCATGTTCATTGATCTTATTTGAACGACTTAATGTATCAACTCTCTAGTGTATGTTGGAACCAAATCAAACACTTGTTAAACCGGATGCAAAGCCTTCAAAAACACGCTCAATGATCTCCTTTGAAGAACATAACATCAACAACTCTCCATTTAGAGTTAGAAACAAGTCGAAAAACATGGTAAACCTGAGTTAATTGTTAAGCATCATGTTTACGATCTTCTTTGAAGGATTTAACACGGATCAACTCTCTAGTTTGATTTAGAGCAAAGACGTAAACACTTGGTAAACCTGACACAAAGAATTCACGATCACGCTCGACGATCTCCTAAAAAGGACTTAACGTGGTCAACTCCACCTTCCGAAAGTTAGAACGTAATATGAAACAGCTTGGTAAACCGAATTAAAGAGTTAACTATCACATCGACCGATCTCCTTTAAAGACTAAACGTGGTCAACTCTCCTTTCCGAAAGTTACAACTAAGTGGAAACATTTTCTAATCCTGACTCAAAGAGTCCACTATAACGCTCACCGATCTTGTTTTAAGGAGTTAACATGATCAACTCACATTCTCGAAGTTTGAACCAAGTCGTAAACATTTGGTAAACCGAACTCTAATATTTATTTATCATGTTCATCGATCTCACTTCAAGGACTTAATGTATCAACTCTCTAGTCTATGCTAGAACCAAGTCGTAAACACTTGTTAAAACTGCACTCAAAGCCTTCACAAACACGCTCAATGATCTCCTTCAAGAACATAACATCAACAACTCTACATTTAGAGTTTGAACCAAGTCTAAAAACATGGTAAATCGGAGTTAAATTGTTAAGCATCATGTTTACGATCTTCTTTGAAGGATTTAACACTCAGATCAACTCTCTAGTTTGATTTAGAGCAAAGACGTAAACACTTGTAAACCTGATACATAGAATTCAAGATCACGCTCGACGCATGTCCTTAGAAGGACTTAACGGGTCACCCACCTTCCGAGTTGGAACGAATATGTAATAGTTGGTAAACCGGAATTAAAGAGTTACTATCACATTGACCGATCTCCCTTTAAAGAATAAACGTGGTCAACTCTCTTTCCGAAAGTTACAACTAAGTGGAAACACTTTCTATCCCGACTAAAAGAGTCCACTATAATGTTCACCGATCTTCTTTAAGGAGTTAACATGATCAACTCCCATTCGAAGTTTGAACCAAGTCAAACATTTGGTAAACCGAACTCAAATATTTATTTATATTGTTCATCGATCTTATTTCAAGGACTTAATGTATCAACTCTCTAGTCTATGTTAGAACCAAGTCTAAACACTTGTTAAACTGCACGCAAAGCCTTCAAAAACACGCTCAATGATCTCCTTGAAGAACGAACATCAACAACTCTCCATTTAGAGTTAGAACCAAGTTAAAAAACATGGTTAACCGAGTTAAATTGTTAACATCATGTTTACGATCTTCTTTGAAGGATTTAACACTTAGATCAACTCTCTAGTTTAATTTAGAGCAAAGAAGAAACACTTGGTAAACCTGACACAAAGAATTCACGATCACGCTCGACGATATCTTTAGAAGGACTTAACGTGGTCAACTCCACCTTCCGAAAGTTAGAACGTAATATGAAACAGCTTGGTAAACCGAATTAAAGAGTTAACTATCACATTGACCGATCTCCCTTTAAAGACTAAACGTGGTCAACTCTCCTTTCCGAAAGTTACAACTAAGTGGAAACATCTTTCTAATTCTGACTCAAAGAGTCCACTAAAACGCTCACCGATCTTCTTTAAGTAGTTAACATGATCAACTCACCATTCTCGAGTTTGAATCAAGTCTAAACATTTGGTATACCGAACTCAAATATTTATTTATCATGTTCATCGATCTCATTTGAAGGACTTAATGTATCAACTCTCTAGTCTATGTTAGAACCAAGTCTAAACACTTGTTAAACCTGACGCAAAGCCTTCAAAAACACGCTCAATGATCTCCTTGAAGAACATAACATCAACAACTCTCCATTTTAGAGTTAGAACCAAGTCTAAAAACATGGTAAACCGGAGTTAAATTGTTAAGCATAATGTTTACGATCTTCTTTGAAGGATTTAACACGGATCAACTCTCTAGCTTGATTTAGAGCAAAGACGAAATACTTGGAAAACCTGACACAAAGAATTCACGATCACGCTCGACGCATCTCTCTTTAGAAAGACTTAACGTGGTCAACTCCACCTTCCGAAAGTTAGAACGAATATGAAACAGCTTGGTAAACCGGAATTAAAGAGTTAACTATCACATTGACCGATCTCTCTTTAAAGACTAAACGTGGTCAACTCTCCTTTCCGAAAGTTACAACTAAGTGGAAACACTTTCTAATCCGACTCAAAGAGTCCACTAAAACGCTCACCGATCTTCTTTAAGGAGTTAACATGATCAACTCACCATTCTCGAAGTTTGAACCAAGTCAAAACATTTGGTATACCGAACTCAAATATTTATTTATCATGTTCATCGATCTCATTTGAAGGACTTAATGTATCAACTCTCTAGTCTATGTTAGAACCAAGTCTAAACACTTGTTAAACTGCACTCAAAGCCTTCACAAACACGCTCACGATTTCTTTTGAAGAACATAACATCATCAACTCTCCATTTAGAGTTAGAACAAAGTCGAAAAACATGGTAAACCGGAGTTAAATAGTTCAAAGATCATGTTTGCGGTCTTCTTTGAAGAATTTAACATCGATCATCTCTCTAGTTCGACGCAGAGCAAAGACGAAACACTTGGTAAAACTGACACAAAGAATTCACGATCTCCTTAGAAAGACTAAACGTGGTCAACTCTCCTTTCCGAAAGTTACAACTAAGTGGGAACACTTTTTAATCCTGACCAAAGAGTCCACTATAACGCTCACCAATCTTCTTTAAGGAGTTAACATGATCAACTCACCATTCCGAGTTTGAACTAAGTCAAACATTTGGTAAACCAAAATCAAATATTTATTTATCATGTTCATTGATCTTATTTGAACGACTTAATGTATCAACTCTCTAGTGTATGTTGGAACCAAATCAAACACTTGTTAAACCGATGCAAAGCCTTCAAAACACGCTCAATGATCTCTTTCAAGAACATAACATCAACAACTCTCCATTTAGAGTTAGAACCAAGTCGAAAAACATGGTAAACCTGAGTTAATTGTTAAGCATCATGTTTACGATCTTCTTTGAAGGATTTAACACGATCAACTCTCTAGTTTGATTTAGAGCAAAGATTTAAACACTTGGTAAACCTGACACAAAGAATTCACGATCACGCTCGACGATCTCCTAAAAAGGACTTAACGTGGTCAACTCCACCTTCCGAAAGTTAGAACGAATATGAAACAGCTTGGTAAACCGAATTAAAGAGTTAACTATCACATTGACCGATCTCCCTTTAAAGACTAAACGTGGTCAACTCTCCTTTCCGAAAGTTACAACTAAGTGGAAACACTTTTCTAATCCGACTCAAAGAGTCCACTATAACGCTCACCGATCTTGTTTTAAGGAGTTAACATGATCAACTCACAATTTCGAAGTTTGAACCAAGTCAAAACATTTGGTAAACCGAACTCTAATATTTATTTATCATGTTCACCGATCTCACTGAAGGACTTAATGTATCAACTCTCTAGTCTATGCTAGAACCAAGTCTAAACACTTGTTAAAACTGCACTCAAAGCCTTCACAAACACGCTCAATGATCTCCTTGAAGAACATAACATCAACAACTCTACATTTAGAGTTTGAACCAAGTCGAAAAACATGGTAAATCGGAGTTAAATTGTTAAGCATCATGTTTACGATCTTCTTTGAAGGATTTAACACTCAGATCAACTCTCTAGTTTGATTTAGAGCAAAGACGTAAACACTTGGTAAACCTGACACATAGAATTCAAGATCACGCTCGACGACATGTCCTAGAAGGACTTAACGTGGTCACCTCCACCTTCCGAGTTGAACGAATATGTAACAGTTGGTAAACCGAATTAAAGAGTTACTATCACATTGACCGATCTCCCTTTAAAGAATAAACGTGGTCAACTCTCTTTTCCGAGTTACAACTAAGTGGAAACACTTTCTATCCGACTAAAAGAGTCCACTATAATGTTCACCGATCTTCTTTTAAGGAGTTAACATGATCAACTCCCATTCTCGAAGTTTGAACCAAGTCAAACATTTGCAAACCGAACTCAAATATTTATTTATATTGTTCATCGATCTTATTTGAAGGACTTAATGTATCAACTCTCTAGTCTATGTTAGAACCAAGTCGTAAACACTTGTTAAACTGCACGCAAAGCCTTCAAAAACACGCTCAATGATCTCCTTTGAAGAACGAACATCAACAACTCTCCATTTAGAGTTGTAACCAAGTCGAAAAACATGGTTAACCTGAGTTAAATTGTTAAGCATCATGTTTACGATCTTCTTTGAAGGATTTAACACGCAGATCAACTCTCTAGTTTAATTTAGAGCAAAGAAGAAACACTTGCAAACCTGACACAAAGAATTCACGATCACGCTCGACGATATCTTTAGAAGGACTTAACGTGGTCAACTCCACCTTCCGAAAGTTAGAACGTAATATGAAACGCTTGGTAAACCGAATTAAAGAGTTAACTATCACATCGACCGATCTCCTTTAAAGACTAAACGCGGGTCAACTCTCCTTTCCGAAAGTTACAACTAAGTGGAAACACTTTCTAATCCTGACTCAAAGAGTCCACTACAACGCTCACCGATCTTCTTTAAGGAGTTAACGTGATCAACTCACCATTCTCGAAGTTTGAACCAAGTCTAAACATTTGGTAAACCGAACTCAAATATTTATTTATCATGTTCATCGATCTCATTTGAAGGACTTAATGTATCAACTCTCTAGTCTATGTTAGAACCAAGTCTAAACACTTGTTAAACCAAACTCAAAGCCTTCACAAACACGTCACGATTTCTTTTGAAGAACATAACATCATCAACTCTCCATTTAGAGTTAGAACCAAGTCAAAAACATGGTAAACCTGAGTTAAATAGTTCAAAGATCATGTTTGCCATCTTCTTTGAAGAATTTAACACGGATCATCTCTCTAGTTCGACGAGAGCAAAGACGAAACACTTGCAAAACTGACACAAAGAATTCATGATCTCCTTAGAAAGACTAAACGCGGTCAACTCTCCTTTCCGAAAGTTACAACTACGTGGAAACACTTTCTAATCCGACTCAAAGAGTCCACTATAACGCTCACCAATCTTCTTTAAGGAGTTAACATGATCAACTCACCATTCTCGAAGTTTGAACCAAGTCGAAACATTTGGTAAACCGAACTCAAATATTTATTTATCATGTTCAATGATCTCATTTGAATGACTTAATGTATCAACTCTCTAGTCTATGTTAGAACCAAGTCTAAAACACTTGTTAAACTGCACTCAAAGCCTTCACAAACACGCTCACCGATTTCTTTTGAAGAACATAACATCATCAACTCTCCATTTAGAGTTAGAACCAAGTCGAAAAACATGGTAAACTGGAGTTAAATTGTTAAGCATCATGTTTACGATCTTCTTGAAGGATTTAACACTTTGATCAACTCTCTAGTTTGATTTAGAGCAAAGACGAAATACTTGGTAAATCGACACAAAGATTTCACGATCAAGTTCGACGATCTCTTTAGAAAGACTTAACATGGTCAACTCCACCTTCCGAGTTAGAACAGATATGAAATGGGGCTTGGTAAATTGGAATTAAAGAGTTAACTATCACATTGACCGATCTCCCTTTAAAGACTAAACGTGGTCAACTCTCCTTTCCGAAAGTTACAACTAAGTGGAAACACTTTTCTAATCCCGACTCAAAGAGTCCACTACAACGCTCACCGATCTTCTTTTAAGGAGTTAACGTGATCAACTCACCATTCTCGAGTTTGAACCAAGTCTAAACATTTGGTAAACCGAACTCAAATATTTATTTATCATGTTCATCGATCTCATTTCAAGGACTTAATGTATCAACTCTCTAGTCTATGTTA
This sequence comes from Oxytropis ochrocephala, assembly GCA_020916435.1. Taxonomy (NCBI): domain Eukaryota; kingdom Viridiplantae; phylum Streptophyta; class Magnoliopsida; order Fabales; family Fabaceae; genus Oxytropis; species Oxytropis ochrocephala. The sequence goes on from JAJHUT010000032.1 coordinate 37,745, forward strand.
GAACCAAGTCGAAACACTTGTTAAACTGCACTCAAAGCCTTCACAAACACGTCACGATTTCTTTTCAAGAACATAACATCATCAACTCTCCATTTTAGAGTTAGAACCAAGTCGAAAAACATGGTAAACCGAGTTAAATTGTTAACATCATGTTTACGATCTTCTTTGAAGGATTTAACACGGATCAACTCTCTAGTTTGATTTAGAGCAAAGATTTAAATACTTGGTAAATCGACACAAAGATTTCACGATCAAGTTCGACGATCTCTTTAGAAAGACTTAACATGGTCAACTCCACCTTCCGAAAGTTAGAACAGATATGAAATAGTTGGTAAACCGAATTAAAGAGTTAACTATCACATTGACCGATCTCCCTTTAAAGACTAAACGTGGTCAACTCTCCTTTCCGAAAGTTACAACTAAGTGGAAACACTTTTCTAATCCTGACTCAAAGAGTCCACTATAACGCTCACCGATCTTGTTTTAAGGAGTTAACATGATCAACTCACAATTCGAAGTTTGAACCAAGGCGAAACATTTGGTAAACCGAACTCTAATATTTATTTATCATGTTCATCGATCTCACTTGAAGGACTTAATGTATCAACTCTCTAGTCTATGCTAGAACCAAGTCGAAACACTTGTTAAACTGCACTCAAAGCCTTCACAAACACGCTCAATGATCTCCTTTGAAGAACATAACATCAACAACTCTACATTTAGAGTTTGAACCAAGTCTAAAAACATGGTAAATCGGAGTTAAATTGTTAAGCATCATGTTTACGATCTTCTTTGGAAGGATTTAACACAGATCAACTCTCTAGTTTGATTTAGAGCAAAGATTTAAACACTTGGTAAACCTGACACATAGAATTCAAGATCACGCTCGACGCATGTCCTTAGAAGGACTTAACGTGGTCACCCACCTTCCGAGTTGGAACTAATATGTAATAGTTGGTAAACCGAATTAAAGAGTTACTATCACATTGACCGATCTCCCTTTAAAGAATAAACGTGGTCAACTCTCTTTCCGAAAGTTACAACCAAGTGGAAACACTTTCATCCTGACTAAAAGAGTCCACTATAATGTTCACCGATCTTCTTTAAGGAGTTAACATGATCAACTCCCCATTCTCGAAGTTTGAACCAAGTCAAACATTTGGTAAACCGAACTCAAATATTTATTTATATTGTTCATCGATCTTATTTCAAGGACTTAATGTATCAACTCTCTAGTCTATGTTAGAACCAAGTCAAACACTTGTTAAACCTGCACGCAAAGCCTTCAAAAACACGCTCAATGATCTCCTTTGAAGAACGTAACATCAACAACTCTCCATTTAGAGTTAGAACCAAGTCGAAAACATGGTTAACCTGAGTTAAATTGTTAAGCATCATGTTTACGATCTTCTTTGAAGGATTTAACACTTAGATCAACTCTCTAGTTTAATTTAGAGCAAAGAAGAAACACTTGGTAAACCTGACACAAAGAATTCACGATCACGCTCGACGATATATCTTTGTAAGGACTTAACGGGTCAACTCCACCTTCCGAAAGTTAGAACTTAATATGAAACAGCTTGGTAAACCGAATTAAAGAGTTAACTATCACATTGACCGATCTCCCTTTAAAGACTAAACGTGGTCAACTCTCCTTTCCGAAAGTTACAACTAAGTGGAAACACTTTCTAATCCTGACTCAAAGAGTCCACTACAACGCTCACCGATCTTCTTTAAGGAGTTAACGTGATCAACTCACCATTCCGAAGTTTGAACCAAGTCGTAAACATTTGGCAAATCAACTCAAATATTTATTTATCATGTTCATCGATCTCATTTGAAGGACTTAATGTATCAACTCTCTAGTCTATGTTAGAACCAAGTCAAACACTTGTTAAACCAAACTCAAAGCCTTCACAAACACGTCACGATTTCTTTCAAGAACATAACATCATCAACTCTCCATTTAGAGTTAGAACCAAGTCTAAAAACATGGTAAACCTGAGTTAAATAGTTCAAAGATCATGTTTGCCATCTTCTTTGAAGAATTTAACACGGATCATCTCTCTAGTTCTGACGAGAGCAAAGACTAAACACTTGCAAACTGACACAAAGAATTCATGATCTCCTTAGAAAGACTAAACGTGGTCAACTCTCCTTTCCGAAAGTTACAACCACGTGGAAACACTTTTCTAATCCGACTCAAAGAGTCCACTATAACGCTCACCAATCTTCTTTTTAAGGAGTTAACATGATCAACTCACCATTCGAAGTTTGAACCAAGTCTAAACATTTGGTAAACCGAACTCAAATATTTATTTATCATGTTCAATGATCTCATTTGAATGACTTAATGTATCAACTCTCTAGTCTATGTTAGAACCAAGTCAAACACTTGTTAAAACTGCACTCAAAGCCTTCACAAACACGCTCACACGATTTCTTTCAAGAACATAACATCATCAACTCTCCATTTAGAGTTAGAACCAAGTTTAAAAACATGGTAAACCGGAGTTAAATTGTTAAGCATCATGTTTACGATCTTCTTTGAAGGATTTAACACTGATCAACAACTCTCTAGTTTGATTTAGAGCAAAGACGTAAATACTTGGTAAATCGACACAAAGATTTCACGATCAAGTTCGACGATCTCTTTAGAAAGACTTAACATGGTCAACTCCACCTTCCGAAAGTTAGAACAGATATGAAACAAGCTTGGTAAATTGGAATTAAAGAGTTAACTATCACATCGACCGATCTCCCTTTAAAGACTAAACGTGGTAAACTCTCCTTTCCGAAAGTTACAACTAAGTGGAAACACTTTTTAATCCGACTCAAAGAGTCCACTACAACGCTTCACCGATCTTCTTTAAGGAGTTAACGTGATCAACTCACCATTCCGAGTTTGAACCAAGTCAAAACATTTGCAAATCGAACTCAAATATTTATTTATCATGTTTCATCGATCTCATTTGAAGGACTTAATGTATCAACTCTCTAGTCTATGTTAGAACCAAGTCGAAAACACTTGTTAAACCGCACTCAAAGCCTTCACAAACACGCTCACGATTTCTTTGAAGAACATAACATCATCAACTCTCCATTTAGAGTTAGAACCAAGTCGAAAAACATGGTAAACTGGAGTTAAATTGTTAAGCATCATGTTTACGATCTTCTTTGAAGGATTTAACACGGATCAACTCTCTAGTTTGATTTAGAGCAAAGATTTTAAATACTTGGTAACCGGACACAAAGATTTCACGATCAAGTTCGACGATCTCTTTAGAAAGACTTAACATGGTCAACTCCACCTTCCGAAAGTTAGAACAGATATGAAATAGTTGGTAAACCGAATTAAAGAGTTAACTATCACATCGACCGATCTCCTTTAAAGACTAAACGTGGGTCAACTCTCCTTTCCGAAGTTACAACCTAAGTGGAAACACTTTCTAATCCTGACTCAAAGAGTCCACTAAAACGCTCACCGATCTTCTTTAAGGAGTTAACATGATCAACTCACCATTCCGAGTTTGAAACCAAGTCTAAACATTTGGCATACCGAACTCAAATATTTATTTATCATGTTCACCGATCTCATTCAAGGACTTAATGTATCAACTCTCTAGTCTATGTTAGAACCAAGTTGAAACACTTGTTAAAACTGCACTCAAAGCTCTTCACAAACACGTCACGATTTTATTTGTAGAACATAACATCATCAACTCTCCATTTAGAGTTAGAACAAAGTCGAAAACATGGTAAACCGGAGTTAAATAGTTCAAAGATCATGTTTGCGCATCTTCTTTGAAGAATTTAACACTGATCATCTCTCTAGTTTGACGCAGAGCAAAGACTAAACACTTGGTAAAACTGACAACAAAGAATTCACGATCTCCTTAGAAAGACTAAACGTGGTCAACTCTCCTTTCCGAGTTACAACCAAGTGGAAACATTTTCTAATCCGACTCAAAGAGTCCACTATAACGCTCACCAATCTTCTTTTAAGGAGTTAACATGATCAACTCACCATTCTCGAAGTTTGAACCAAGTCAAACATTTGGTAAACCGAACTCAAATATTTATTTATCATGTTCACCGATCTCATTTGAATTACTTAATGTATCAACTCTCTAGTCTATGTTAGAACCAAGTCGTAAACACTTGTTAAACCTGCACTCAAAGCCTTCACAAACACGCTTCATCGATTTCTTTTCAAGAACATAACATCATCAACTCTCCATTTAGAGTTAGAACCAAGTCGAAAAACATGGTAAACTGGAGTTAAATTGTTAAGCATCATGTTTACGATCTTCTTTGAAGGATTTAACACGGATCAACTCTCTCTAGTTTGATTTAGAGCAAAGACGTAAATACTTGGTAACCGACACAAAGATTTCACGATCAAGTTCGACGATCTCTTTAGAAAGACTTAACATGGTCAACTCCACCTTCCGAAAGTTAGAACAAGATATGAAACAAGCTTGGTAAATGGAATTAAAGAGTTAACTATCACATTGACCGATCTCCCTTTAAAGACTAAACGTGGTCAACTCTCCTTTCCGAAAAGTTACAACTAAGTGGAAACACTTTCTAATCCGACTAAAGAGTTCACTACAACGCTCACCGATCTTCTTTAAGGAGTTAACATGATCAACTCACCATTCTCGAAGTTTGAACCAAGTCGAAACATTTGCAAATCGAACTCAAATATTTATTTATCATGTTCACCGATCTCATTTGAAGGACTTAATGTATCAACTCTCTAGTCTATGTTAGAACCAAGTCTAAACACTTGTTAAACTGCACTAAAGCCTTCACAAACACGTCACGATTTCTTTTCAAGAACATAACATCATCAACTCTCCATTTAGAGTTAGAACCAAGTCGTAAAAACATGGTAAACCTGAGTTAAATAGTTCAAGATCATGTTTGCCATCTTCTTTGAAGAATTTAACACGATCATCTCTCTAGTTCGAGGTAGAGCAAAGACTAAACACTTGGCAAAACTGACACAAAGAATTCATGATCTCCTTAGAAAGACTAAACGTGTTCAACTCTCCTTTCCGAAAGTTACAACTACGTGGAAACACTTTCTAATCCGACTCAAAGAGTCCACTATAACGCTCACCAATCTTCTTTTTAAGGAGTTAACATGATCAACTCACCATTCCGAGTTTGAACTAAGTCTTAAACATTTGTAAACCAAACTCAAATATTTATTTATCATGTTCATCGATCTCATTTGAATGACTTAATGTATCAACTCTCTAGTCTATGTTAGAACCAAGTCGTAAAACACTTGTTAAACCTGCATCTAAAGCCTTCTACAAACACGTCACGATTTCTTTTGAAGAACATAACATCATCAACTCTCCATTTAGAGTTAGAACCAAGTCTAAAAACATGGTAAACTCGAGTTAAATTGTTAAGCATCATGTTTACGATCTTCTTTGAAGGATTTAACACGGATCAACTCTCTAGTTTGATTTAGAGCAAAGACGTAAATACTTGGTAAATCGACACAAAGATTTCACCATCAAGTTCGACGATCTCTTTAAAGAACTTTCTAACATGGTCAACTCCACCTTCCGAAAGTTAGAAACAGATATGAAATAGTTGGTAAACCGAATTAAAGAGTTAACTATCACATTGACCGATCTCCCTTTAAAGACTAAACGCGGGTCAACTCTCCTTTCCGAAAGTTACAACTAAGTGGAAACATCTTTCTAATCCTGACTCAAAGAGTCCACTAAAACGCTCACCGATCTTCTCTTTAAGGAGTTAACATGATCAACTCACCATTCCGAGTTTGAACCAAGTCCAAAACATTTGGCATACCGAACTCAAATATTTATTTATCATGTTCATCGATCTCATTCAAGGACTTAATGTATCAACTCTCTAGTCTATGTTAGAACCAAGTCGAAACACTTGTTAAAACTGCACTAAAGCTTTCACAAACACGTCACGATTTTATTTGTAGAACATAACATCATCAACTCTCCATTTAGAGAGTTAGAACAAAGTCGAAAAACATGGTAAACCTGGAGTTAAATAGTTCAAAGATCATGTTTGCGATCTTCTTTGAAGAATTTAACACGGGATCATCTCTCTAGTTCGACGCAGAGCAAAGATTTAAACACTTGGTAAAACGGACACAAAGAATTCACGATCTCCTTAGAAAGACTAAACGCGGGTCAACTCTCCTTTCCGAAAGTTACAACCAAGCTGGAAACATCTTTCTAATCCTGACTCAAAGAGTCCACTATAACGCTCACCAATCTTCTTTTAAGGAGTTAACATGATCAACTCACCATTCGAGTTTGAACTAAGTCGTAAAACATTTGGTAAACCAAACTCAAATATTTATTTATCATGTTCAATGATCTCATTTGAATTACTTAATGTATCAACTCTCTAGTCTATGTTAGAACCAAGTCGAAACACTTGTTAAAACCGCACTCAAAGCCTTCACAAACACGTTTCATCGATTTCTTTTTGAAGAATATAACATCATCAACTCTCCATTTAGAAAGTTAGAACTAAGTCTAAAAACATGGTAAACCTGGAGTTAAATTGTTAAGCATCATGTTTACGATCTTCTTGAAGGATTTAACATCGGATCAACTCTCTAGTTTGATTTAGAGCAAAGATTTAAATACTTGGTAAACCGACACAAAGATTTCACGCATCAAGTTCGACGCATCTCTTTAGAAAGACTTAACATGGTCAACTCCACCTTTCGAAAGTTAGAACAGATATGAAATAGCTTGGTAATTGGAATTAAAGAGTTAACTATCACATTGACCGATCTCCCTTTAAAGACTAAACGTGGTCAACTCTCCTTTCCGAGTTACAAATCTGCTGGAAACACTTTCTAATCCTGACTCAAAGAGTCCACTACAACGCTTCACCCGATCTTCTTTAAGGAGTTAACGTGATCAACTCACCATTCGAAGCTTGAACCAAGTCTAAACATTTGCAACCGAACTCAAATATTTATTTATCATGTTCACTCGATCTCATTTGAAGGACTTAATGTATCAACTCTCTAGTCTATGTTAGAACCAAGTCTAAACACTTGTTAAAACCGTGACTCAAAGCCTTCACAAACACGCTCGCTGGGATTTCAAGAACATAACATCATCAACTCTCAATTTAGAGTTGTAACTAAGTCGAAAAACATGGTAAATCGAGTTAAATTGTTAACATCATGTTTACGATCTTCTTGAAGGATTTAACACGGATCAACTCTCTAGTTTGATTTAGAGCAAAGACTTAAATACTTGGTAAATCGACACAAAGATTTCACGATCAAGTTCGACGATCTCTTTAGAAAGACTTAACATGGTCAACTCCACCTTCCGAAAGTTAGAAACAGATATGAAACAGCTGGTAAATTGGAATTAAAGAGTTAACTATCACATCGACCGATCTCCCTTTAAAGACTAAACGTGGTCAACTCTCCTTTCCGAAAGTTACAACTAAGTGAAACACTTTCTAATCCGACTCAAAGAGTTCACTACAACGCTTCACCGATCTTCTTTAAGGAGTTAACATGATCAACTCACCATTCCGAAGTTTGAAACCAAGTCCTAAACATTTGGCAAACCAACTCAAATATTTATTTATCATGTTCATCGATCTCATTTGAAGGACTTAATGTATCAACTCTCTAGTCTATGTTAGAACCAAGTCAAACACTTGTTAAACTGCACTCAAAGCCTTCACAAACACGTCACGATTTCTCAAGAACATAACATCATCAACTCTCCATTTAGAGTTAGAACCAAGTCGTAAAAACATGGTAAACCTGGAGTTAAATAGTTCAAAGATCATGTTTGCCATCTTCTTTTGAAGAATTTAACACGGATCATCTCTCTAGTTCGAGGTAGAGCAAAGACTTAAACACTTGGCAAAACTGACACAAAGAATTCATGATCTCCTTAGAAAGACTAAACGCGGTCAACTCTCCTTTCCGAAAGTTATAACCACGTGGAAACACTTTTCTAATCCTGACTCAAAGAGTCCACTATAACGCTCACCAATCTTCTTTAAGGAGTTAATATGATCAACTCACCATTCCGAAGTTTGAACTAAGTCTAAACATTTGGTAAACCAAACTCAAATATTTATTTATCATGTTCACCGATCTCATTTGAATGACTTAATGTATCAACTCTCTAGTCTATGTTAGAACTAAGTCGTAAACACTTGTTAAAACTGCACTCAAAGCCTTCTACAAACACGTCACGATTTTTTTCAAGAACATAACATCATCAACTCTCCATTTAGAGTTAGAACCAAGTCTAAAAACATGGTAAATCGAGTTAAATTGTTAAGCATCATGTTTACGATCTTCTTTGAAGGATTTAACACTTGGATCAACTCTCTAGCCTTGATTTAGAGCAAAGACTTAAATACTTGGTAAATCGACACAAAGATTTCACATCAAGTTCGACGATCTCTTTAGAAAGACTTAACATGGTCAACTCCACCTTCCGAAGTTAGAACGTATATGAAATAGTTGGTAAACCGGAATTAAAGAGTTAACTATCACATTGACCGATCTCCCTTTTAAAGACTAAACGGGTCAACTCTCCTTTCCGAGTTACAACCTAAGTGGAAACACTTTCTAATCCGACCAAAGAGTCCACTAAAACGCTCACCGATCTTCTTTAAGGAGTTAACATGATCAACTCACCATTCCGAGTTTGAACCAAGTCAAACATTTGGCATACCGAACTCAAATATTTATTTATCATGTTCATCGATCTCATTTGAAGGACTTAATGTATCAACTCTTCTAGTCTATGTTAGAATCCAAGTCGTAAACACTTGTTAAAAACCGCATCAAAGCCTTCACAAAACACGTCACGATTTTATTCAGAGAATATAACATCATCAACCTCCATTTAGAGTTAGAACAAAGTCGTAAAACATGGTAAACCTGAAAGTTAAATAGTTCAAGATCATGTTTGCGCATCTTCTTTGAAGAATTTAACACGGATCATCTCTAGCTTGACGCAGAGCAAAGACGAACACTTGGCAAAACTGACACAAAGAATTCACGATCTCCTTAGAAAGACTAAACGCGGTCAACTCTCCTTTCCGAAAGTTACAACCAAGTGGGAAACACTTTCTAATCCGGACTCAAAGAGTCCACTATAACGCTCACCAATCTTCTTTTTAAGGAGTTAATATGATCAACTCACCATTCCTCGAAGCTCTGAACTAAGTCAAAACATCGGTAAACCAAACTCAAATATTTATTTATCATGTTCATCGATCTCATTTGAATTACTTAATGTATCAACTCTCTAGTCTATGTTAGAACCAAGTCGAAACACTTGTTAAAACTGCACTCAAAAGCCTCTACAAACACGCTTCAACCGATTTCTTTTCAAGAACATAACATCATCAACTCTCCATTTGTGAAAGTTGTAACCAAGTTTAAAACATGGTAAACCTGAGAGCTAAATTGTTACATCATGTTTACGATCTTCTTTGAAGGATTTAACACGGATCAACTCTCTAGTTTGATTTAGAGCAAAGACGTAAATACTTGGTAAATCGATAATAAAGATTTCACGCATCAAGTTCGACG
>JAJHUT010000115.1:0-52274 GCA_020916435.1 Oxytropis ochrocephala
CGATGTGCTTCATTCAGATGTATTGCTTCATCAGAGAAACACAACCTGGTTGTCTCGGAGTTCCAGCAAATAATCACAGCAGACATCAAGAACAACAGTATTACAACTCACGCCAATTTGACCAGTGTTCTCGTAAAGGTGAGTATGGCACTGCAAGGCAAGCGCCTTCAATACAACATAACCACAAGGCCCAATGACGGACTTGAAAATGTCTATGGCTTGGACTCTCGCAGTGTGCTCGGACCTGAAGTGTACAGCGAGGAGAACACTCATGGCTCAACAACCTCGAAGACACCCTACTGGTTAGAGTGTGGTGCCCTTGCCAAGACCAAGGCGCGCCAATGATACCAATCATCGATATTCAATACAAGGTGTTGGAGTGCAACAAAACAGTGGATCACATCTGTGACAAGGAGACTCGCTGCGTGCCTGCCGATAAGTTATGCAAAGGCAAGCCCTACTGTTTGGATGAATCCGATTTGAGGGTTTCTTGTTCAGGTGGGCCCGCCCCAATCCGAAGATCATCGAACACGGAATCGTGGTGGGGTGCAGTGTTTTTTGTTGTGCACCATAATGTTTGTATTTGGCGCAATATCGGTTCTCCCTCTATGGGCCAGACCTGTTCAGGAGCCTAGAGACTCACTTCAGGTCGGGCCAGTACACGACATTCACGTCGACAGAATGATGATAATAAGCTCTCGAGTCAACGATGAGAGATTGACATCACTACAACGACCAACCAACCAACACATTACCTGATATTGCGATGAAGTGTCGTAAATGAATGTTCCTACAATATAACAACTAAAAATAGAAATTGTTACAGCCAACAGGGTTGTCAGCTAAATAAAGACCGACCCCGAAAGTCGTTGATACACCCAACCTTTGGCTCTGACGTTGATTTATATCAAATGTTCTTTGGTCTTCTAGATCTGCAACTGAATATTTAGTAGGCATACTATATTATAGAATAAACCAAGTGCAGCCTTTGGCCTTTGTTGTAGCATTGTCTGTTGTCCGAGGCGATGGAAATTTGCAGTCCATTAGAGAGGACAAATCTAGAAGTTGGACTCGCTTATGGAGACAGTGCAGGGGCGACTTTGAGGCCAACACCCGAGACCGATTTTGGGCTTATAAACAGTTGGCACAAGACATAGCCAAGTCGAGCGGTGAACAAAAGGGCAAAGAATTCCTCAATGCCGCCCAGTTGGCCACTCTGGTCCAGTCGCTCCAGGTACGCCATCCTCCGTAAGACCATCCGGACCACGAGGGACATCATCAACCGGCGATTCGTCGAGCAAGGTCAGGGTTTACTGGACAGCCGGGCGGGAGTTGTCGTGTTGCCCCAGCTGGTGCCGGTGATTGTTTCTCGTGCCCTCCTGAGAGGCTATGCGGATGGATTTCGCGTTTCGTCGACACCACCTGGAACTGGTTCCATTTGGTGATTGAGCACTACCACGAGAACAGTCCAGAGATTCGTCAGGTGGCCATCGGGGCCTACAAACAAAGAAGCAGGAGTTTCTGGAGAAACCGGCAAGGCTTTGGCCGAATACAAGTCGATCCTAGCAGCTGCCCTAAGCGAGATGGGGGAGTACATGGAGACAATTCGGCCAGTATTGTGCTGGTTCTGGATCGCATAATCAACGGACTCAATAAGGCTGTCTGCAGTGTCCCTCTCGAACCGTCCAGGTGATGGGGACCAAGTAATACCTTGAAGTGGGGCCAATGTTCGCCGATGATTCGGCCGTTGGGGCGGCCCTTCATAGGAGAACTTCGACGTGGAGCTCAGAATGCCCTTCGCCGACATTGATGGAGTCTACACGCCTGGCCACAACGTTAGGTGCAAGGTTAGTCCCGAACAGATTCACACTTTAATGAGAAAGTTGCTGGCCCTAACTGGATCGACATAAATTCAAATTAAACTGGCGCCTAAATTAGGTGTATGTAGGTGTTTATTCCGCCTGTATTAATGAGACTACACTATCACTCACACACTATAATGTTGGCCCTGAATTGTGCCTGCCAATAGTACTGCAGGAACACACAGGCGGTTAAGTGACAGAGAGTGTCATAAGGAGTCTTATCTATGCATCTGCATTGTGTTGAGTGGATGTGTTTGAGAGTGAATACAATTGAATCCGTGGACATAGAACAGTTTCGGCCTGGCAAAGAGATAAGCCTTTCGATCTGGCATAGTAGATTCTCCTTGTTGTGTGGCTTCATTGTTCGTCACAACCAATGCCGGGACGCCGCCTAACACATACTTGGCAGCTAATTTTTTGCCTTACGGGGCCGATGAGAATCTTATTACGTCCATCCAAGTGTCGGTGCCACTTGCCTTCACATTCAAGCGGTGGCACTCGTGCGTCTGGTGTATTTGTTCAAATTGACTTGAGAGACGAGAAGGAGGCCATCGGCTGGCAGACGGCGACAGAGACGACGTCTACTACAAAATACAACTAACAGCCGCCGGGGCCGGCTGGACATCAAATTTATATATTAAATGGAGGAATACGAGACGGCACTCAGACAAGGCCTTAAATGGGCCCTCATTCGGTGCTTATGATAGATGAGAGGAAGAGCTCGAGGCTCTCATGGACAATGTCCGAGCGCGTGTTGATGATATCAAATCGAGACTGCGCCGTCGAGATGATCCATCGAGCAGAGGGCTCATTTGGTGGTTCCATGTATTCATTCACCTCGAATAAACAGCATCTGGTTAGTGTTCAAATGATCGAGTTAAAGTTAGCAGTCTAATATCCCATAGTATAGATGTTATTTCAATTAAAATTAAATTAGAAATCGTGGTTGCAGTAATGAGCTCGCGGAATGAACAAAAATGACGGCATCCAACAGCCGCCCAGATGGACTGTCCGGCCAATGCGCCAGGACGACGTCCAAAAGTGTCTGGTCATCTGGAAAGAGGTGGAGCTCACTGAGGCCCACCAGACTGTCTCGAGCGCCCTCGAAACCGACCCAGACGGCTTCTACGTTGCCGAACTGGTGCCAGCAGGTGAGTAAATGGTCATCATCATATTACAATCTATTAATTAGCTGAACTGCTCATTGGCACACATCCCTAACTCCATAGATGGTCTGGGGCAACACGACCACCAGGCGAAGTAGTTGGTATGTGTGCCGGCACCATAACCAGAGCCGACACGGCTTCATGGGCTTCTACGCCGTCGAGCCCAAATTCAAGGTATGGGCATTGGACGCGAACTCTGGGCCAAAACAACCAGTCGTCTGGGCCCGGCGACCAATGTGGGCCTCTACGGCGTGCCGGCCATGTCGCGCAAAGTACAACAAGTCCGGCTTTAAGGTGGAGGATTCCCTGAGATGTGTTGATCTACGAGAGCGACCCAATGAACGAGGAGCGTCGAGTTGTTGAAATTGAATCACCTGAAAGATCTGTCCGAGCTAGAAAGTGCCAGATTCACTACAGAACTCGAAATATCGTCTCGAATTGATTGACGGCAACACCAGCGAGGGGATGTTCAATAGATTGATAGAATACGATGCTGAAGTGAACTCTTTCTCACGAGACAAACTACTCAAGAACTACCTGTGGTCGTCTGATGTTCCATTGACCTTTGCCATTGTCCGAGGATAGAGACTCGAGTCTGCAAGTGCAACAGCAGCATCAACAACAAACCTCGCCAGGCGAGCGAAAGTCGTCTTGTTGCGCCAGGCCTACACAAGAGTCCATCCTTGAGGACGAAACACCAAGCACCAACCTGAGGAGTTCGTTGTCGATATCGGCCACGAACGTGGCCGCCGACGAGCTTCACCTGAAATCGTCGAGTTCTCATCCCATCGAAATTCCTTCATTTGCAGCAGCAGCAGCCGCCAGCCAATCGAAACAATTCCGGACAGTCGCCGTCGGCTAATGGAATGGATTTGAGATAGTAGGCTACGGATGCATTAGACACGACAACACTTCGGGCGGAATGATTGGGCCCATCTACGCTGAGTCGAGTGATATTTGCCAGGTACTATTGAAGAACCTATTGAAACATTTCAAGCTGACGCCAGGCAGCAAGTATTCCGTGATGGCATTGAGCTCAACCAGGAGGCTTTGTAGGCTATTGGAGAGTATTGGTCTGATGGAGATGGACCCAGTGCTCGAGGATGTTCACTGAGGTTTGTGCCTCACCGCAAACTATGCCAAGATTTTCTATGGTTCACTCGCCCAATTTCACTCTGTTCTGAGATTAAATTGTTTATTTGATGCTGATACCATTTAAATTATTCGTCATGTTGTTCAAGAAGTCGTGTATATAATAAAGTATATATATACTATTAAAACTAGCAACTAATTAGAGAGTCTTCACAAAGTCGGCTATTGATTTGTCGCGATCCTCGACGTACTTCCAGAAGTCCTCGCGGCTTCGCCCGGCTCAAATGGATATCTCATGCCTTGGCCCGAGGAAAGTCAAACTTCTCCTCGAGTTCCATCAGCAACAAGATGGCTCTCTTCTTGTCGTTGCTCGCCGGGCCATCCAATTCCTCTTGCACCATTCGCATGGCCTTCTCGACGGGAGTCTCCTTCAGCTCCTCCTCAGTCAGGTCGTAATCGAATGGGTTGCAATTATACAAACAAGTCCGAGCCGGAATGTCCACATGGCTGGTGATTCCGCCTGCCTCATAGTCGAGCTGACCCAAACGTTCGGTGGCCGTATCGTTCCAGATCTCCAGACAGCTATCGATGTATTTATGGTGCGACTTGAGCTCCTCCTGGGGCGTCTCTATTGATTCGCGTCACCATTCGCTTGAACACCTCGTAGTCGAACCAAAATGGTAAATGATAATTCTTGTGGCCATATTCGGGTCCAACTAACTTTCTAAGCCTCGAACTCAGCGAGAATGTTGTATTCTTGAAGATATGTCGCGCCGGTCCAGCCAGTAGCTGGACTTTCCATCCGTCGACAGAGGGGAATCGCAGTGAACTCCGAGGCGGCCTCCTCAGCAAGCATCAATCTCAACAAACTCCTATATCGTTCCTCCTCGAAGGGATACCTGGAGCTTCATCGATGGACCAAATCGTTCGTCCAAATCCACCAGCAACAGAATACAATAAATTCCTGTCCCTTCGCTTGGTGCAAGCCTGTAGTTCGTCTCAGGCCAATCGAATGGCCTTGTCAAGAGGGCTCTCTCGGTGTTCGGCACTGGTCAAATTGTAGCTTTGATCTCGCCCCATTCCTCGTTGACATTCTTCGCCTGTGTCCAGTCCTCGGCATGGTCGATGAATGTCAATTGTTTGCCTTGTGCAGTCGCTTCCAGGGCCGAGTTCTTCCAAATCATCAGACAATTGTCAATATAAATGTGGTGTCTCTTCAGGGACGAGGTCTCATTGTTGTCGGCGTGAACTCGATCCGTCAAATTCTTGAACATCTCATAGTCGAACCAATACGGGAGATGATAATCACGCCCCGCGTATTCTGGTCCAACCAATTCACTTGTCGACTTGGACAAATTAAATGTGGTCATATTGAAGAACAAATCGCGCTGGTTCAGCCAGTACTCCTCCAGGGCCAGCTGGTTGACACCGCCCGAGTCTTCATAACTGCTGGCCGTATCATTTGACGTATTCAAGGTTTGATTATTGACGATGAGTTGTTGGTGCTTGTTGCTACTGTTTCCATTTGATGATTTCTTGTCGAGGGAATTATAATTGATCGCGACTTGGATGGAGTTTGGGGAAAATTGAGGTTCTCAATCGATTCTGATGCCGATATTATGTAACAATCTGCTCAATGTTAATCAGAGCGACACAAAGGGTCACACTTTTAAATATATGTGAACATCATCAACAACAATTTATTATTGATTTATTAGTATTGACTTCTACTTCCATTTACATAACCTTCTTCTCACTCTAATGGCACATCTCAAGCAACACACTGACTGTTAATTGACATCTCCATCATCTGTAGGCCATGGTATGATCAATGAGACTTGAACATTCGCTCTCGACTCTAAACAGTCAACAATTGTCTGTTGACAGTTGATAATCCTTCGCAACAATGACAACAACAACTATACAGGTGGCCGACATGGAGACGTCACGATTTGTCTTGCCTGAGCATCTGGAAGCAACCAATGGCTTGCAATCAATGAAAAGCGTGAGCTCGATTGTTATTTAGTGAAAAACAAAAAATACAACTACTTCGAGCTAGCTAACTGACTAGCTTAGACTTAATTCTTTGCTCTCATTAGTTTGTGATCTGGTAGGATGAGAGCAAACGTTTTATCTGTCTGTGTAGAAACAATATCACTTGTTGTCACGGCGAGAGAGAGACAATGATGTGTCGTTTAGTTTTAGGCACATCATGGCTATCATAGAATAACTGTAATGGAGGATAAAACAATAACAATGATTTACTGTGATTGTGAACCGGTACAACTGGCCAAATTGACGCTCAAATAACCTCACCTACTCTCTCACTAACTTAGTCAATCTCTTCTACACGGCCACAACCATTGCCTTCATCTTCATCACCTGTTGTTGTGTAATCCGATTCTGTCAAGTCATCCGTTGAAATCTCGTCATCGTCATCCTCCGCTTTCTCTTCATTGGTGTGGTTATTTTTGCTCTGTTTTGATTCATTGTCTAAATCAACCGCATCCATGGCAAACTTGACGCTCTTGGAGCCTCTTGCAGGCAACTTTTCACCTTCATTCATCATTTGATTGAATCCATCTGATTGGCTGTTGTTCTTCGATATTGGCTTCTTATTCAAGGCAACGCCTGGATTTGTTGTCCCAATTGTTCGTGGAGTGGATCGTGTTGGGGCTGGATGTCTTCGTTCGGTTGGCATCTCATAGCCATCGTTGAATCTAAATGAGCTGATCCTTAAAATAAGCCTCCTGATTCTTGGAAACGGAATTCAGCTCAAACTGTCTCTCCAGTTGCCTCTTGGCTTGATTCTCTGGCCATCTCCAGCGACTCGCCGTTCGAAAGAATCTTGACTAGGTTGATCTTTGGTCTCTGAGGATCTAATTCTGGGACTAATGTTTCATACTTTCTTAGGAGCCTCTCTTGAGTTCCTCCTGACAGATTTCTGGGCCTTAATTTGGAATGGTCCCTATTAGCAGTATGTGCACTTGTTGGTTGGTCAACTTCAATATCTCCACTGGCTCTCGTTTTGTTCATAAAGAATTTTGGCTTCCTTGTTTCGCTAAGCTTCAAAACATTATCGAGTTTTTCGGCTAATTTGATATCGACATCATCCATTGGTGGCGGCTCCAGGTCGCCGCCGTTTTGCCTTGGTTGCTCGATCCTCCAAGTTCGCACCATAGTCTTCATCTTCATGGGGGCACTTTGACACCTGCCATGTTGAGTTATGGTTAGTAAGTGTAAGTCACATGATAATTAATGTCGATAAAATTTTCCATGGAACCTACGCAAGCGAATATTGCATGTGTTTTCTTTCTGGCTGCAGTTCTCCAGTCACGCCAACGAATCCTTTTCGCCAGTGCGCGCTGACTTCCAACGTTCGGCTGGTTTGCGCGCCTAAATTTCTGCAAAGCCAAGAAAGCTGACACAAAATTTTGGCGATGTAAACATTCAAGCCAGTAAATAAATATGATATTTTGGCCATAAAAACAATGCAACACTCCATCACCTTATTTACCTGATATTTGACAACAAAGACTCTGATTAATTCATCCTCTATTAATAACATGTCAATATACATTTAGAGGTAGATAGCTGACCACGTTGAAAAATTGACTACTTATACAATAGAATTATATACAAAGGTATATATCTATCTATATATCACCAACCAAAGTCATTGTACCTCTACCAAACTCGGGACAGTTTGGGTTGCTCAATAAGAAAAAGGTAACACCATGCCGACAATCTTACCCAGCATTTGGCAACTTCTTAATAACGAAAATCTCAAAGTATATAATATTATTGATAATTCTAAACAACATAAAAAAGCAACTCAATTACTAGCACAAATATACAGTAACGTCAATAACAAAAAGAGAAAATACTTACATCAAGTCATTGAATTTCGAAGAACTATTGCCAACATGGGAAACAGGGTGTCTTCCATGCTCCAAGATGAGGAGATTCAATTAATTAGCGAAGAAACGGGCTTCTCCTCAGGCCCAAATTGAGCGATTATATTCACGTTTTAAATCATTAGATAAGAGCGGAATTTGTGTAGCTTATCCCGAGAGGACTTCTTGAGGTGCCGAGTTGGCTATCAACCCATTATGTGATCGAATAGTGCATATGTTCTTCGTTGATTGCGATGACGATCATGATAGAATAAATTTTTAGACAATTTATGAAAGTATTGGCTACATTTAGATCGTCTATTAGGCCAACTAGATCCCGACAAGCATCTAGACAAGAGAGTATACAAAATATATTGACCTCACTCTCGCAGAATAAATATAGGCACTCAAGACACTCCAGTTGTGACGGTTTCTTCAACTACTATCCTGTTCAACATCATACAACAAATCAACATAGTATTCATTATGTTGCCTCAACGACGCATTGGCACAAACAACATCCCTTTCAAGTATCGGAATCAATAATACAAACAATGTTATTTGTAACAATAATCCTCACAACACAAAGTAATAGCGCAGCACTACTTGGTTCAAATGGAGGCCAATTTAAGAAACCACTTTCAATGACAAATTGTACATTGATGGATCAGAGATGAGCCTGCAAATAGTCGTAAGCAAAAGCTTCATTTTATGTTTAAAATTTATGATGTTGACAATGACAATCGTATTAGTTTGAACGATTTAAAAAGATACTCAATTTGATGGTTGGTAGCTATATAAGTGAACAGAAATTACTCGAACTGGCAGTTAGAACATTAAGCCAGGCAGACAAAAACAGAGATGGCTATATTGATTTCTTTGATGAATTTTGCACGGCTTTCTTGCATAGAGATATTGATGAATTACTAAGAGTAAAATTCTCAACCCAACAAAATAGTGGCACCAACAATAGCAACAACAACAACAGCAACAGTAATAATAATAACAATAGTGGTAATGACGGCAGCTAAACAATGCAACAAACACAAATACAAACACTGACAGCTACAACAGGTCGATAATCAAGAACAGAAATGGTGGCCTGGTAACACTTTACGCGACAATCGAGAGGAACACCTTGCGAAAATATCTTCAGTGTAAGCTGAGATTGAAATAAATGAAACAAAGTGAATGGTAGAATCTGGTCACGGTTGTTTCTGAGAGGAGCGCCAAAAGAACGAGACAAACCCAATGCTCATCATCTTGATCAGATGGTGTGTAATGCACCTGCGCCTTCTCGACTCAGCTGCCACCTATCAACAGTTGAACCGTTTCAATCAATTACAGAATTATAGTGGGTAGCAAAACTATTGTAGCGAGCCTGATTTCGTCGCTACAGATCTAGTTCTCGTGACGATCACCTCAAGCTCATTAGTATTGTTAATGTTATCAGTTGAGGCTCGTTCCCATAGGTGGTGGTGGTGTTTGGTTAGTATAGCCGAAGGCCTAGGAAGCAATTATTCATTGATTCATGGAGTTGTATGTCGGACAAGCAGAAGTTGCCAGTTAGTTGTCGACGATAACTGGCACTGTATCTGCCTCCAGTCGGAAGGTGGTCGTCTGTAAGTGGTTTGGGTGTTGGTGGCGCGCAGTTGTTGTGTTCACTATCTCTCCCACTGGAACTGCTCGCTTCTACTATGAAGCCAATACCAGCAACACCCCGACCATATTAGGTACTCCTCGAGCTCACACAGGTAACAAGTGACTCTCGCAGTTTGCCTGCCTACCCGCCTGGCCTGTCTCCTCACCAGCCTCCTCCAAGCGCTTGGATTATTAGTAATTTTGTGGGGGCGTTTTCTTGGGCCGCCAGGCTGGCTCGTGCTAGCAAGATTCCATTCCTATCTATTGGCTGTTCGCCTCTCGTCCAACGATTGCTAGTAGCTATGGGAGGTGGTCGTCGCCTTAAATACGACTACAACGAGAAGTAACTCTTCTGACTTTTTCGAGGGTGACGTACCGATTGAAGTGGTATCTGACTAACGAGCATGCTGTCTATCTAACCTGTGAGTTGCTTGGCATATCCACGGCAGTAGCAATTGCATATGCATTTGTTTGTGGTCGTTGTTTTTCAGCAAAGAAATTCAAATTTAGGCTAGATACATGGGATATCTGTATGAGCATGAGGCCCATCGGACTCGAGGGGCGGCCGACTCTCTCTCTCTCTCTCTCTCTCTCTCTCTCTCTCTCTCTCTCTCTCTCTCTCTCGCAGTTATCGTGTTTTGCGTCGATGTTGTTGTTCTTGTCAAGATGATGTGATGGATCGAGAGCCTCGACTTGACTATGCTCGAGAGACAGTATAAGACAGGACAGGACAGGATGGAATGGAATGGGATATGATAGGACAGGAGGGAGGAAGAACATGTTGTTCAACCTTCGTTCGATTGGAATCTGTCTGTCTGTCTATGGCTGCCTCGCTCTCGCGCTAATCCAATTGCGTGTTTTGTGAATCAGGCATATTCTCTCGCATGGCAATAGGGGAAGCCGCCAGTAGAAACAACAAAATGTGAATGTATCCTTTCTCTGCCTGGTATGCATACCTGGTGGCGGCGGCGCCATCAGCCAGTTAGGAAGCCGAATGTTTCCTCTTTGTTTATATGCATTCTGCGCATGATCAAACAACCAACCCAACAAATAAGTCAAGAATTTAATTTTCAACTCTCAGTAAGTCTATGGCGTGCATTGTCTGCCTAAATATCAAGTCTCTCTCTCTCCCAGTGTGTGCTGGATGGATGCTCCAGGTTGATGTTGATGGCCTCGTTTGCAGTCTCCAACGTTGTGTCGACTGGCGCTCATCCAAGACGAGTCATCTTCGACATCATCATAATCATTCTTCTTCGTCGTCGTCGTCGTCTTCGTCGTCAACACTTACGTCCATAGTTCCGTGTAAGGTGGAGGTTCGCCGCCAACGCAAAATTCCAACGCGCCGACGTCGAAAACAGACATCGGCGAGCCATTTGGGCACGCCTGAGGAAAAGAGTTAGTTAGTTAGTCAGTCAGTAGGTAGGTAGGTGGGTCGGTAAGCCTCGACGAGCAGTTCCTCCACTAAAATAATGTACAGTAATATTATATAGTATGGTGTATATGGAGTATCGTAAATAGTATTTATGATATTGATGATAAAGATTTATTTAGAGCACACACACACACACACACCATCATACAGTGAGAGTCGGCCAAGAACAACAACGACGGCAGCAGCAGCGAGAGTTACAACCTGAAAGTTGGTCAGTCCTGGAAGCGCAACTGTCCAACGAACATTGCCAACAACTGCCCACACTCATTTCGTTAGAGGAGGCAGCTGCTTTTGCGGCCGACGACGACTCATCTCCATTGTACACTTGTTTTAATTTAACATTTTAGTTTACTAGTTGCCTTCACCATAACCCTTTCACACAGTCCAACCCCTCATTCGCTTGGCAGTCGTGGCACCGTTGGCTGGCCTGATTGTTTAACATTACCATTCGAACATACAGCAACCGTAAATAATACAGCAAACAGAGAAAGAGCAACAACGAAACACTAGGCGAGAACAGTTAGATTATTTGATGCACATGCAAGGAGTTTCTC
This sequence comes from Oxytropis ochrocephala, assembly GCA_020916435.1. Classification (NCBI taxonomy): domain Eukaryota; kingdom Viridiplantae; phylum Streptophyta; class Magnoliopsida; order Fabales; family Fabaceae; genus Oxytropis; species Oxytropis ochrocephala. The sequence goes on from JAJHUT010000115.1 coordinate 11,644, forward strand.
CTCTTCTTTCTCTCTCGAGCGGCCGACCTGGCGACTCATCTTTTAATCAATTGTAAGCCCACTTGCCACCTCAACCACTAGCACTGCGGCCACCATAGTCACCATAGCCAACGACAACAACAGCAGCGGCAACAATCAAGCCACCCCAAATACTCACAAGCTCAAGCCGCACTCAGTCAGTCAGTCAGTCTGTTTGTTTGTTTGTTTGGCCGCCAGACAGCCGACAGTCAGTCAGTCAGTCAGCTAGCCCAGTCGGCAAACCTTTTTAGTAGTTAGGGACGACAACGACAACAACAATAAACGCAGCTGGAAAGATCAACATTATCTGGGTCCAGTATTCCAAGAGTTTCCAGGAGGACTGGCGCCAGTTGACGCCAGCTCAGAGGCAGCCCACTGACACTAGACAATCGGCTGATTGCCCCAACCATAACCAATTCACTCAAGTCACGTGAGCGGAGGAACTGGAGACCTCGAGAATCAAATGGACATCAAGTTATAGCATATTGACTAGAGTTTATTAATACTTCTACAACAATTACATCAACGCGAAACGTGCGACAACAAGTGACATCATCATTGAAATATGGGCATCGAAACTCTATCAAAACAAGACAGTAATGAGTATTACAAGACTCTCGGCTTGGCGAAGAACGCCAACGAGCTCGAAGTCAAGAAGGCCTATCGACAGTTGGCCCTGAGATGGCATCCGGACAAGAACCCTCGACAACAAGGAAGAGGCCGAGGCGAAGTTCAAACAAATCGGCGAGGCCTATCTCATATTGTCCGACTCCAAAGAAGCGCCAAATTTATGATAAACATGGCAAGGACGGGAGTCAGGCGAGCCAATGAGGGCAGAAGCTACTCAAATTATTACTCATCGTCATCGTCATCTGGAGGACGAGCTAATAATAAGCCTCGATTCCATCACTTTCACAATATGGGATATCAGAGGAGTCGAAGCACATCGAACGCCTTCAATTCGTCGTCGTCCTCTTCATCGTCGTCGTCGTCGTCCTCCTCCTCCTCCTCCCTCATCATCATCTGGATCTGCCTCGGACCCCTTCGAGGACGCCTTCAAGGACCCCTTTTTCTCAAGATCCTCGCATCCTTCACGGATGCTAACAAAGTGTTTCGTGATTTCTTTGGCTCCAACGACCCATTCGCCAACCTGTTCGACATAATCGAACGCGTGCACTTTTCTCACCTGCGCGATCCCTTCTTTAAACAGGCCTTCAAGAATCACGAATCAGTCTTCAAGAACCACCACCACAACCACAACCATCTCCACCATCACCATCAGGAGGAATTTCTCACGAATTCCCCTCGCCCCTAACTCATTCGCTAGATCTAAATCGTCGCCGACGATCAACAGAGGAGGTCCAGCAACACCTCATCACACCCATCCCCAGCAACGAGAACAGTACCGCCCAACAACAACGACGACTACCACCAAAAGTGGTGATGATGACAACAATAAAGCCAATGTAGGCCCAACTCTCAATAAAGGCCCGGTTGAGAAACAACCTGAAGATAGCAAGAAACAAAAAGAAGATTATATAAGAACTGCCCTCGTTAGATGAAGAGAACAAGAAGAAACATCGGTCCCAGCCCCTGAGCCCTCAGATTCCCGAGAGTCTGCCCCAAAGAATCCGCCATTTACACCAGCCATGACACCACAAAGGCCACCACCAACACCAAAAGTGATAGCACCAAAAAGCCAATCTCCAGACCCACAGTCACCTTTGCCAATCGCACAAATTACAGTAACAACAACAACAATAATACTCGTACAAATTACAATAATCAGCAACAGAATGGCACCAAGCGGGGCCTCATTTAGAGCCATTCATACCAGATGTTGCCAGCGAGAAGTTGAATCATGACAACAAGAAACATGAGCCCATATTAGTGACATATACAACCTTCTCCTCCAATGATCTTAGTCCGTCCGTCAACAAAGTGGTCGAGTATAGGACTAGACTGTGAGATAATATGACCGAGATAATCACTAGGGCGCTAATCTATCAAAATACATATAGCTATGATAATAAATTGCTCCTAATGAATGAACCTCACAGGCTTCCAAGCGGACAGTCTTGGGTGTTACCCTAAATCAGAGGTGAAGTAATAATTAGTTAAAGATGTATCTGTCCATTACTTAAATTATCTTTCTTGCCGAGTATTTTTTTCGTAGTTGTCATGGCAACGCCGACCCCACAAACGATATAACTCCACTGCCGTCAACAGTGGCTCATAGTTATTGTTTTGGAAATTCTAACTCAATCATTAAATATATTGCTGTATATATCATAATCTATTTATAATAATGGCTGAGGTTCACCTTGTGTGGCCAGATTGTCGAAGCGCTGGATTTTGAGGACAGGTCGCTGTTTGCCAAGTGGTCGTTAAATTCGGGCTCCTGCTGGCGGGCTCGAAGGATTCACAGAGGGCCAAACTCAGCTGAGTTTTCGGACACAACCACCTGATAGGAAATATAAAACATTGCTGGAGCCATCCTATCGATGTCCATTATTTGACCAAGGGCCTGCAAAGGTTGGCCTAGACTCGAGTTTCCAGGTTTGGGGCGTCGATTGGCTGGGCAAATGCAACATCAGCGCCTATGGATTTATGGGGCGTACTGAAACCAGGCCGGGCCTCCATCAGCTCACCTGCTCCACATGGAGGCCAGTTGGTGACTTCAGACGCCGAATAATCGATTATATAACAGGCTATCGGATGCATTTAGTGGATCCATCGGATATTATCAGCAATGGGTTGAATAGACATGTGATACAAGCAATGTCGATGGGTACAATTAAAGTTGAACTGACAGTAATTTTGAAAGACTTTGACGAATATGGGGTAGATATATAGGAACGATGCAACAAATGATGTTAGAATAAATGGTCATATGCGTTTAATGTAATGAAATATAAATAATTTTTGTATAGTGATTACGATATAACACAAAGAGATTGCATTCAGGTGGTCATTGTTTTTGGGTGGTTTTGTGTATGCGTGTGTTTACATCATTCGCACGTGTTTTTTTTGTATCCAATGTGTGTTTTTGTATGAGAATGTTTCTTTGTTGTAGAAAATAAGGAATTTGCCCATCCTGGAAGTCAATTAGTGATCAGTAATCATCCTGATCCATTCCAAAAGCCTCTGTACAACTCAACATTGGTTCAGGGGACATGAATTGATGATATGCCTTGAAATCTGACTTTAATTAGTGCAGTTAACTTGTAATAACAATAATAACCACTAGAGCTCATTTAGCTAACAAAAAATATTATAAATGAAATTTATCGACCGGAAAGTTGGTGATGGAAAGTCTCAAATAGAGAAATACCAGATTAATGATTAGAGAATTTAGCTCCTGTATATGGGCAATAGTAAATGATGAATAAACCCCCTTCAATCAACTTGTTGATACTCTCTACGTAATGTTTCAAAAACAGTGGTGTATGTTATAAAGGTTGAAATAATAATGTAGTATATAGAGCACGACAGACCTAGATGTAAATATTCGACTGATGATGATGTTGCTGTTGCTGTTGTTGGGCCATTTTTTCACTGAACTGGGAAATAAATCTTTCCAATCCAATTCCAGAGCTTCATTGATCTCGCTAGAGTTGGATTGTTGCTGAATGGCTTGATGTTGCTGCTTGATTGGTCAAAATGGTCTAGTTAATGATTCTTGCTGGTCTTGGATTCTGGATATGATGTGTTTCAATTGTTCATTCTCTCTTATTATGGCAGCATATTTTCTCTCCAACTCTTCGACGTATTCTTTCTTTCGTTGACGCGAGCATTGAGCCGACTTTTTGTTTCTAATCTTTCGTCTGATTTTCCTTAAAATCCTCTCCTCCGCTTTAGTCAGAGGTCTCGCCTGGCAGCTCATGGGAAAATCACTATAACCCTCTTTGATGAGTAGACGTTTCTCCTCGTCGGCCAGCACGAAATCTGTGATGTGTCGGCATCGGCGCAACTTCGGGGCCGTCGGGTTATTGTTTTTATGAACATTGGCTATCTTAGATGATTTACTGGCATTGTTTGGCTTGCTTTTTAGTGGTGGTGCAGCTGCTCTGAGGGTTGTTGTTGTTGTTGTTGTTGTTGTAAATCAACTGAGAGTGAATTATTTGTTTCCATGAATTAGGCTGGAATTAGCTTCATTATGTGAGCGAGCTGGTTCGTCATTGTTCTGTCCATTCGAAGAATAGTTGTCATTGTTGGAATGCAGTAGGTTTTCCAGATTACTCTTAGAGTCCACACTTGGATAGTGTTGCTGTTGATTAACAACAAATTGCCTCTGATTATCCTGACGACGACAATGTTACGCTCGTTTGCTCGTCGTTGCTGTTGATGTGGCAGTAGCCATTTGCTAGGAAACGTTGGTTAGATTGCTGATTGTTGTTGTCGTTGTTGTGTGTGGTGTGTAAAATATGCGGCTTTATGTCGTGACAGGTTGTATATATGTTTTCGTTGACCAATAGAGCTGTTTGTTGATGTGGAGTTAGGCGATGAGGATAGAAAATTAACTGATGATTGGGCTCCATTTAATGGTGTACTTAGCGGCGATAGGTCGCAAGTTGATGATATTGGACTGGTCGTTGAGCTTGCTAATGAGTTTGTACAATTGATTATAGACGAGTGATGCTGGTTACTATTGTTTTGATTAGTTATTAAAATAGATTGTCTTTCTTTTGTCAATAGATGATTATGCTGATGACGATCTTCGATCGGCGAGTTTAGTGCCAATGCTGACAGTGATGACGATGAGGCTGGGCCACTTGAAGAGGATGTAGCTGTGATAAACTTGAAAACGTTGGGCTTGTTTGGCGGTGATAGATTGGACAATGATGATAAAGGAGATGATGATGATGATGATGATGATGATGAAGAGGTTGAGATAGTCATCTGAGGTTGTTGGTGGTTGTTAATCAAACCGATGTGATTGTTGTTGTGGTCTTGTATTTGTATTTCGTGTGATGTTTCTAAATAATTTGAAAATCCTTGCGTTTGTTGGTGCTGATGTTGACCATTGCACTTGTTGCTATTGCCAGATTGGTTAATCACTGGAGTCAAAAGGCTGCTCGTGCAGCCCGTTGAAGCTGTGAGTGGTTGTGAGGGTCGTAGAGTTGGTGGTTGTACCAGTGACCGTGTTGGTTATTGCTGTGTTTGTGGGGAGACGTGATGATTGCCACTTGCCTGATGTAATATCGTGCCCAAATCGAGATCATCGCAATTGAGCCACGGGTCGAACATGCTAGCATTTGTGTCAATTTGATCGGCCAATGAAGAGCTGGACGACGATGGTCCAGTGTTGGACGAGTTCATGCTCGCCCACCACTCCATCTTTGGACCGCCTTGGTATCCACCTGTCGCTGCTTGTTTGTTGATGTTCTTCGATCTATCGCTGGAATCACTAATTAAATGATGGTTTTAAAGATTGATAGATATTTGATTAATTTGTGGAATTCCTATTTAATTGCTGAAATCATTGATTAACTCGGATGAAGATTGATTTCTTCAAGAATTGTAATTCGATTTCCATCTGTCCCAGCCACTCTCACGTGTCGCCTTATTGCACCAATGTCTGTGATGATTTAATCAATCAATCAATTGATCAATCATGCGATATTTGCTGCCTAAACTAGCAAAATTACCTCTCACAATTTTCTTGACGAATGGATTAAATCAACATTTTCAATTTAAATGTCAACAACCACCACTGTAACAACAATATATAACACGATTAAATGGCTTCCCGGATGGTAATTGAAAAATAATCGAATCTAATTGCATTGCGGTTTTGAATGTTCGTTCGATTCGGTTAGCGAAGTTCGTTCCATATTTTGAGTATTTTTCCCAAACTCGAGTGAAGTTTTATAATTTTAAGTTAATTCTAATTTTGAACTCAGAATTCACCAGAAAAGATTGAATTTTGGGGATATTTTTAGGATTTTACCTAAATTTAGCCCAATATTTCCAATACGGGAATTATGGGGTTTTTTGGAATTATTTGCAGAACAGTTATTCCCTGCAGAAGCAATTTTGGCCGTAGCTGAATATGACTTTACTTTTGCACATGTTGCTGTTGCATGCAGCCGGATTCGAACATGAGCAGCCTGGCAAGCGTTGGGTCTCTAGTTGAGCGCGTCTGAGGCCTGTCGTCTCTCTCGCTCTCTCTATCTTCAGGTCTGGACACTTGTTAGACCTGAGCCATGAGAACAGGTCAGGTAACCACCTGGCCGCCTGTCACCAGAGGCCGACCTGGGTGGCATGTCTCAGGGTCTCTGAGGCTTCGGGCCGGCCTAAATAGGTCAGGTTCGCGCCAGGCGCGTTCGCTAATCGGTGGTAGCCACGCCGCTCGGTCGTCCCGCGCAGCCCCAAGGCGCGCCATTCAAAACAGCCACGAGTCCATATATTTGGAGAAAAAAATAGACTAAAAACCATTAATCCACAGTTACGACATCGACTTCCTCCATTCTGATTCATTCTAATTAATGACAATACTATCATTTGCCCACTATAATTACAGATTATTCTCATTAGATCTAACGAAGTGGACTATCGAGCAAAATAACATCGATACGAACAAAAAATAAATTTGACATTTAGCTCAACGTAGTAGCTCTGGTGCTTGTATATTAATGTGCTATTGACACATTATTTATATTATTAGATATTAGATGTATTATTAATGTGTATGCTATCACATGCGAGAAGAAGCCATATAAATTGATTGAAGCAAAATAATTGATACATCTCTCGAGATAAGCAGTCAAAGCGAGATCAATGGCACATTACGTAAACAACAATTATCTCAATCGAAGAATGTCTATCAGTCAGTCAGCCAATCATTTGGGAAAGGCAGCCAATCTTAATCGACCAACCTCAGCCATGCACCAAGTAGGCGGCCAAGCGTAACTATGAGTATCAAGCGAATCTCAACAACTAGTCAGATACCAGATAAACAATGCTCGTAAGGCAGTTACACTCCCAACCGGGCTTCATATTTTTGTTCATTCAATTAAGAGCAGTTAACAAAACCATTCCAAAGTTGATCTGAATGTTTACAACTATTGAAGGCAGAAATCCATACTAATCATTCATCAAAGTGGAATCTCCAATCCATAAATTGAAAGCTTTCATTTATTGTGAGGAACAAAAGTTACAAAAGAAAATGTCGTCAATAGATTTTTGATAAATCTAAATAGAAGAACCAAAATACTCAGAATGACGTGAGTTTCTACCCATTGCGAACAGTTACTACTTTCCTGGGCCAAAATCATATTACTGATTCTGGGATGCTGATTAACAATACTACAGTGCAAATTGACGTCAATTTGAATATCGATCACATTCTGGTTTGTGTGGTAAGCTGGGAACATTCGTCTACTCATTAATCACTGATCAGAATCACCGGAACAACCACATCACAATAATAGAAATACACGCATAGCAACATTATATTACAAAGTTCTTTTGCACTGCCAATATTACTATTAGATGTAGGTCCGTTAGGTTGCTTAACCACGGTATGATAATCTACGAGTAGATTAAATCAACAAGAATAAGTATCATCAACTCAATTAATTTAGATGATACCCACAAAATGTCAACCTCGACGAAAAAATCCATTCTAGTCAAGACCAGAGGTGAAACCGAAACCTCATTACGTGCCGCGAGAACATTGCGCGACCGGTGGGTGCAGCCTCAAGAGAGAACCCGACTAATTTGACAAAAAAAGAGGTCGACCACATAGGTAAAGGCCTTCAAGAATCGTCTACTCAGTCTAAAAATGGGACTGTGAAGATTTAGAGGAGCTTATGTAAGCAGGGATAATATTCGTTGGAACGATGGGGCCGAGTTAGATGAGTTCAAGTCATTCATCGAGCAGTGTAAAGGGCGAAATAGCAACTTTCATGAACCAGCTAGATGACTATGGAGTCGAATAGTAAAAGTTTTCCAAAAACACGGGTTAACATTACCACATCAGTCACAACATAGCATATCCTCAACAACAGCAACGGCAACCAATGAAATCTCGTCGACAACAGAATCAACCACAACCAAATTGCCGGTGGTGGCATCGATAACTTCAAATCCCATTTCGCAATTGTCACAGCGACAATATGAACGTTTCTCTAATGATTTGGACAGTCGCGAGATCCATTTTGATAAGAATCAGGTGGAGCCAGTACAACCATATTTGAAAATGCTTTATATGGCCATTATGAGGGTAACAATAATCAGGATAGACTCTTGAAGAGCTCGCATGCCACAGAAGTGTTCAACAATTTGACCCGGCCGATCGGAACTGATGTCTATATAATGAACACAAAATGAGAATGAGATGATATTAGAGATGTTGGAGACGGAATACTACAACCCACCTGTGGGTTTGTTGGCGAAAAACTCGTAACAATTACGCCATGGAGAAAATTATTTGAAACAGATGAAACAAATTCCTGGGAACAATAGCGCTAATATTCTCGTTTCCAATTTTTATTGATATTGTTTCTTGTGATTTAATAATGATGTTGATGATTATGATCATGATGTTGACACAAAAATAAACTGGTGTTTATTTTTGTGTAATCTGATATCTAAGGTAGCACAGGAATTTATTCTATAATATAATATAATATAAACATGAGACAATGACGATGAACAACATCAAGACGACGATCAAAGTCATCGACTTGATGTGAGGATGAAAAATCTAAAAGCCAGAAAAGCCAACGTCATCATAAACATTCACACCCAATCAATATTCTTTCATAAGCCATTCAATAGCAACAAAGGAATTATTATATTATAATAATAAATTGAAGAGCATTAGATTCTATCACCTGTTTGTTTTTTGTTTGCCTGTTTGCTGGTATTCGTATCTGGTCAAAGTCTCCTGCATGTCTCTCGGGCCTTTGGGATTGGTCGAGTGAGAACAAAACCGAAAAATGATGTTAAAAATAATTAGTTGGCGAGTACGCACGCATATTACATGTACATTTATTACCACCGAATTTATCAACAACGAATTGGAGCTAACAAAAAAACGTAATCATAACTATCATTATTTACCTTTCCGTTATCAGAGGCGCCAGTTTGAGGTGGTGGTCTGATATTTGTTCTGATTGGTCTACTATGAAGTGGTTGTATGGGCCTGATGTTACCTGCCAGTAGAGTTCAGTTGGCGAAACTGATTGTTCGTCCGCTGAAAGAGATCTCAATCTGTCGAGCTGTTTTTATGTAAAGTGTGTTTGTCGTGTGTAGTACGTGTAGAAATGCCATGGAGTTAGTTTTCTTCTCTAAAAGAATGATGGCGAGACAAAGACAAAAAACCACTGCTTGAATTCGCATGTCGTCCCAGTAGTATTATTAGTAGTGGTGGTGGTCGTCGTGATCGTTAGACTCAAACTAGACAGGTGACACATGACAGAGACATCAGACATTCCAGAATTTATCGCGTGTTCGAAGCTCATCATGGGCTTGGACATCTGGACAGAACAGCAGCATCAGCGACATTGGCCTTTGATGAATTTACCGACCGCCACCAATACCACCATAAGAGCAACTTCATTCGATGGCTACCTGCGGCTGGCCTCTCGTTGCATAATAGGCGTGTCTCGGCCTACACATAAACATCCCTCTAACGAGGGGTCTGACCAGCACCAGTGGTGGTGGCGGCGGTAACAGCGGCTAAAGTAATATATCACAAGCCAGTAAATGGCTCGCTCCAGTTGTGGTTGTTTGTTTGTTTGTCGACGTGCATGTTCTTGGCCCTCTATTAGATTGGACCAGATAATCCAATCGGGCAGCCCCAACTGACCTGAATGGGAGTGGACAAATCAAAAAGCACGCATGATGGCGGGCGCCGAAGGTAACAGCCAGTCAGAGGGCACATAGCGATAGACTGGGGAATATAACTCAATCAAGATGTTGGGCCCGACCGATGTACTCATTTGCGTGACCAAAACGTTTGCAGGAACGGACGTGGTGGTGGTGGCGGCGGTGGCGGCGGTGGCGACTGTCCGCTAACTAATAACGAGCTAATCAATAATTAATGGCCACATCAGAGAGGACCTCGTTTCAGGTGTTCGCTAATGGATGATAACAGCATTAGCGGACACAAAAATCAATCAATATTTGGCGCGGAATTCACCAACTCAAAAGTCAATCGGCAATGAATGCCATTGAATATGCAGCACAACTAGCATTTCGTATTCAGTGACTGAGAATATTCAGCAAATGTGGCTGAATAGGCCGAATCTACTTACGTTTTGTCTTGTTATATATGGCGGCTTGTTCAATAGCAACCAATTGACACTCATGGCAACCCGGCTGAGTGAGCGAGCCGTCGTAGGTGACAAACTGGTCGGTGTCGGGCAGTGGGTCGCGGCCAATTGGAGGCCCTGCACGAGGACAGAGGCGCCTCGATGGCCAAGGGAAGGCAAATACTTGACCAGCAGCTTGTCTAGTTGCTCGTTGGCTTGATTAACTCTGGGCGTTGCTGTCCTATTGGACATCGGCTCGTCTTGTGGTGGTGTCTGCGGATCGACGTCAATGAGTATGGAGATGGCCAACAAGCCCATTGGCTTGCTGGAGGCCTCCAGATAGCTCTTATAGAGGTGACAATTGAAGGATATCAACTGTAGCTCAGCATGATACGAACGAAAGTCGATCTGATGCTCAGAGCCGTCGCCTGAATCCTGTCCGCCGAATCTCAAATAGAATGCCTTCAAACTGGTACCTGTAGGCTAGACCGGCGCCAGTTAGGTAAACTCGAGTCACTGCCGGGTCAGCTCCATCTGCCTGTTGGTCTGTCTGCCCCCGCCTCCTCCTCCTCTTCTCTCCTCCGGTTCCTCGTGCTGGCCGTCTATGAATTGAGTCGGACCAGAGGACACCCGCACGAGTTGACCATCTGAGTTGGCGGTCAAATCGCTGCTCAGGACAACCCCAACTGAAGAAGCTGATTGCTCTGGCCAATACTAACCTGAACGCTCTTGCTCCAAGTCATCGAGGCTGGGCTCGGCTGACAACGATGGTGACAGCAAAGAATCGCTCCCAACGATAGACGCCTTGTTGGCCACCTGAAAAGTGTCGTCAATAGACGTTTGGTGTCTGTGGGTGAGAACAGCCCCAGAGCCGAGCCCAGCTCGTCGTAGTCTTGTTGGCCACCCTTCGCGCCTTCTCCTTTTCTTCTTATTGTTTGTATTAGTAGACTTATATCCTAACATATTTTGTTTCTTGTTGTTATCCCCATCTTCGCTTGGTTGTGTTCGCCGGCCGCCATTACGCCCCCGCCCGAATGGAGGAGGCCCATCAGCGAGCCATTGAACACAATTGAATGGCCATCATTATAGAGGACACCCGCAATCACGATGCGAGAATTAGCAATAAATGAATAAAGACAATATGTTTTTGGTTAGTGGTGTTTGGTGTGAATATACATCTAATCTGATCTTGATTTTTGTTTGCTATTCGTTCATTTGTTTGTAACTACAACACCACTTTGTTATCTACTTTCAGTGGAGTTAGATGCGGATCGTACACGAGTTGGCTGGTTTCAATGTTTATGGGCGACTGGCAGCGGCCTTTGTCGCAAATGAACCAATCCAAGTTGAGCAAACCCCAATAAGTTGGTCCTGTATGTTGAGTTGTTAGAATTTAGTTTGGTTTAGGTTTGGTTTTAATCACAACAAGCAAATCTCTTTGAGCTGCCATAATAGTTGGTACTCACCGAAACGCCTGGAAACAGTTTTGATTGGAAGTTGTTTATGGGTTGGGTGGAACAAAAGATCAATTAGCTGTTTTGTTGTGATGGGGAGAGGATTTTGAAACAGGCCTAAGTTTAGCAAGCAAACTCACGAATAGGACCACCAATAGTTCCAACTGTCCTCGATTGTAGGTGTCCAGTTGTTGTTGTTTGTTGTTTTGCTGGCGGTGTTGGCCCAGAGCTGGCGCCTTCCTCGTAGTTCATGGCGAAACTATTACGGAAGACGTTAATTTTCAATCATCGAATGTGTGAAGAAGGAGTTTGATCAATGGCAGGCCAGTCTCGGCCAAAAGTGGAAAACAATCAATCAAAAGTTTTTCATTTTGTTTCTCGTCGAACACCAAACTGGCGCGAATGGCGCCGCCAGCTAATCATTGAACACATAGCAGATGCAAATCCGTGAGTTTGCCACGGCAGATTCAAGCCACTAGGTGTTAATCAGCAAACACACACATATGGGCTAGCAAATGATTCCCGACGCCATTCGTGTATGTGTCCGAAACACTTGCGGCCATCAAAACAGTGGCGCACGCCGATGCCATCATATTCCATTGGAAGCCGGCGCTTAGTTGGATTTCGCGCTCGGCCGTCCGAAGTGACCAGACGCACTGGTTAATCAAGTTAGCTACAATTCTAGGCGCCTCTCCTCCACTTCAAGATGTCGCAAAATGAACGTTCGCTTCCCTTTGCTTGTCTCCATCCAATCTAATCAAAGCAACTAAAGCAAAACGAGAGTCCATTGGCTTCTAGCTTCACATGATGATAGAACAAAAGCAGGCCAACCAAAATGCTGCTGAGGCCCCACTCGTTTATTGGGTTAGTTTTTGTCAACACAAACTGCAAAAGTAATCATCAGAAACAATGTCTCGCTTCTGTGTGTGTGTATGAGTCTAATCGTTTTGGGCCGCTTAAGTTGGATTGCCTTCTCGGACCAACTCCAAACCAAACCAATCATCTCTGTCTATGTGCCGATTGGCCGTCCGTTCGCCCAAAGATGACCAAAGGCCTTTGTGGTTGTTGTATGTGCATTGGCGCTGGTGTTAATCATAATCACCGCCAAGAGAATCATTGAAGCTAGAAATTGGCCTAGACGATGAAAACAATGTAGAATCTAGCGACTCGCGACAACAACCTGATTCTACCCGAAAACACTTGACTTTTGTCTCCATCAAAGTGAAATACATCTCAGTTAGCCATCAGGCCTCGAATCAAAGTCTATCTCACAGGTGATGTGCGTTGCTTTGATTGCGCACATAAATGCGTTAACACAACAAGATGGATGGCCAGTGGCCACAGACAATGTTGCAGCAATTAACATCGATGATGGATGTTGTTTGTTGGCCCGCATTTAATATGTCTACTCCTTAGAGACCCGCAAAACCACAAACAACAACAACAATAAATAACATCACCCTCATCATCACCAGGCAACCTCCAAGATCGGGCGAATAAAATCGCGAGTTCCCGCTGGCTTCGGGTCTACGTGACTTCCGGATGTCATATAAATATTGGCCCCAAACTATTTAATAAAACTCAAGTCATGATGATCGTCGACTGCTGGTGGTGGTGGTGGTGGTGGTGCGTCACCCAACGGAGAGTGTGCCTCAAGAGAAGCTCTTTCATGTCATAAATTAGACTCAAACCAAGCTAACTGGATTTCTCGCCAGACCACCAAACCAACCAACCAACAGGATAAATAGATTGGCCCATTTTGCAACAAACTTCCGCCGCCCCCTCCAGCAAATCAATGCACACCATCCGAATTTGATTATCTCTCTCTCTCTCTCTCTCTCTCTCTCTCTCTCTCTCTCTCTCTCTCTCTCTCTTGGCGCAAGTATAATGCTGATAGACGATCCTCATCTTGGAGAACATGACTTTCTGTCTCCTCTCCAACCCCTAATGTATCATCAATATCATCAACTAAATCAATCGACACGCACACAAGTCTCGAGCAGCCGCTTCATCTCAAGCGAAAGCCAGTGAGACAGGCAATCTGGTCATCAGTAGTCATCTCTCGCCCGAGCGAGAAGACACATCTCCTGAATACCATCAGGATTTAGAAACCAAACATGGCCGCCTGAAGATGATCTTCATCTTCTCGCCAAAGGTCCACTTACCAGCTGGAACAAACAGGACTAATGTTAATAAACACACTGAGTTTGCCGATGGACGACTTGCGACGAAGGTACCACTCTTCGAACAGTTCTCGTCTTTTGTGATTATAACCGAACATTTCTATCATTTGCTTCTTGTTGCCATTCCGCAAAATCAACTCTTGATACTTCTCGCTGAGTTCGGTTGTGGTCGACGCCATTGCCCGAGTTTCTTCTTGCTTGGAATCACACATGCGAGTGTCCCCTTCGCCGCTCTGGTCAGATCTAACCACTGAATCGCTAGGTTGCCGACTGGTTCGTTGATAAGCTCCGATAATCGCCTCGATTCGGGTGGTTTAGGGCTCCAAAGTTGCGCAATGTAGGTTGCGCGAACAAGTTGAACGAAAAATATGGGGACGAAATTTTCCAGCCTACCAGAAGAATTTTTGAATTTAGCCGCGCGTTGGAGGATTTTCGCTGGTGCGCATGCGCACTGGCATCCTGACGACTGCGTCCATTCCCAATGGCTCTCTTTCATATGGAAAGCATGTGCTTCCTCTCAAATTTATAGCCATAGTATTGTGTGTAAATGCAGCCTGTCTACGGCCACTGGTCGAGTAAGTTTATAGACTATATAATTAATTCTATAATTATTGTCATCATTGAGTTCCATTATTAACTAGGGAATAACTCATCACCACTACATCATATTAGATCAATATAAACACTATTTTTCAGACTATATTATTCTAGGACACCAGAAACTCTATTAGATATCCTTAAAATGTCCACTCAGATGAAACTCTGCTCGTATAGTGGGTACAAGATCTACCCAGGCCACGGAAAGAAGATGGTCAAGGCCGACGGAAAGGTTTTCACATTCTTGAACTCCAAGTGTGAAAGATCACATCTGATGAAGAGGAATCCACGTAAGATCACCTGGACAGTCCTCTACAGAAGACTACACAAGCGTACCAGGAGGAGGAGCATGCCAAGAAGAGATCCAAGCGTATTGTCAAATCTCAACGTGCTATCGTTGGTGCTAGTCTGGCGGAGATTCTCGCAAAACGTAATCAGAAACCAGAGGTCCGTAAGGCGCAGCGTGAACAAGCCGAGAGGGCGGCAAAGGAGAAGAAATTGAAGGAGAAGAAGGCCAAGGCAAAGGAGAGACAGCCTCCACCAAAGGTCGCAGGCAAGTTGAGCAAGACCCAACAGAAGGCCCTAAGAATGTGATGCCAAAGGCACCGCGAATTGGAGGTAAGCGTTAAGCTAATTAACAAAAAGCCTCTTCTCGGACGAAGAACAATAATCATTAAAAAAACTAAAAATACTGTAATGTTGGGTCTCAATCGAATCGATTGAAGTATGAAGCCTATTGATCTTTATTGCTTCCCTTTGTGTCACCGTCGCTAGTTTCAGGATCTTTCTTCGTCTGCCTCTTCAGTGCGGCAGCCCGCTCTCTTTGACATCCTTGATTGCGGCATTGATGGCATCTTCAGCCAACATAGAACAGTGTAACTTGACTGGGGGCAGGCTTAGTTCTTTGGCTATGTGAGTGTTTTTAATCTGACCAACGCGTAGCAGATCAGGGTTTTACCTTTCACCCATTCAGTAGCAAGCGAGCTTGATGCAATCGCGCTCCCACATCCAAATGTCTTGAATTTTGCTTCAATGATCTTGCCACTGTCGTCCACTTTGATTTGTAGTTTCATTACATCCCCGCATGCTGGCGCACCGACTAATCCGGTTCCAACATCATCATTGTCCTTCTTTAATGAGCCAACATTTCTTGGATTCTCGTAATGATCAATCACCTTCTCGTGATATTCTCTCACTAAAGTTGCATTTATATTCTGACTTGCGGTAATTAATCTACCGCTTCCCAAAAAGTGGACACGATCTTCGATCCTGTGGCTAGTAGATTTAACATCTTGTAGTTAAGAGACGAACAAATATATAAATGCTGTAAGTGTTGATAAATTTAGATCTGATTTGAGTTGATAATGTGATAGATGTTGTTTTTCCCCATTGTAATAGTAATGGATATCTAGATTTTTCATGTTGTTTACATATTTTCGCTTGTATTTCTTCCCTCTCTGGTTCGTGTGCGCGACTGCAATGCAAAACCAAGTCAACAGCACGCGCGTGGATTGTTCGAGAAAAAGTGATGGGAGCTGAATTTTTTGAGGAGACGCCACTCCTCAGACCCCGTAGACTACGGATAAACCGCTGCATTTGAACGGAATTCAGCTCACTCTGACTACGACTGGATCCAAACGATCGCAGCCAGTCCTATTATAGCCTCGGGCCTTTGACTCGCGCCAGCTCAGCTCTTCGTCAGCTCACCAAACCAGATACAAAAATCTCGAGAATTTAAAACAATTCATGTCATCTGTTCTATTGAATAGAAATGACCTCATGACTTATAACTCAATATTATCATTTGTTGACAACAATCTAGTCGCCATGATCTTCGATGGTTATGGCTAAAGCAGACGAATTAAATCAAGAGGCTGAGGAGTCGTCGGAAAGCAATCAAGATGGATCCAATGCGACTGGTCGTCCAACGGCCTCATTTTCTATAGCTCAAGCGTTAGGTATGATACGTCGGCGCCAGGAGGACCAACAGAAGGCCCGTGAAGAGGAGGAGAGACGACTTGACGAGGAGAAAAAATTGAAGGCTCGTGAGAAGCGTCAAAGGAGACGGCAAAATCAGAAGCAACGAAAAGCGAAGCTGAGGAGAGGAGGCCGTCGGGACACCACTACCCCATCAATCAGACTCAAAATAGTAGTCACGCTGAGAGCCATATTAGAGGCCAAAGAGACCAGCAACTGACTTGGATGATGATGATGATGATCAGGACGATGAAGGCACGAACGGACAAGTACATGATGATAATGATGATGATGATGATCACGGGAAGCCAGTAGCTGATGACGATAGCAAACTTCTAGGACAGCCTCTATCGAAGAAACTCAGGACGTCTAAAAGTAACAGCTATCGGCTGATCAGACGACCTCAACGAGACCCTGAACAGGGAGAGACCAGTCTCAACTGCCAGCAATTTGTACAAACAACTCATTCCTTAGAGCACTGCATTATGGCGGAAATTTCCAGGTAGATAATTCGGCCTCACAAGAAAATATCTTGTAACTCTCACGAACTATTCTATTAAACTAGACTAAATATTTTCAGTGTCGAACTTAGCTCCTCTGTGATTTTTATGCTTGTAGGCCCCTTATAGGTGTCTTTAGACAAGTCCCCTTGTAGAAGTGGAAAGAGTGTGCCCTATCGACAGAATGTAATCTAATACACCTGTTGACGCAAGTACTCGTGGGTTCGTTCAAATGGTTTGTTCATTACTACAAGTGTATTGATGGTTTTATATATATTTGTCTTTTCAGAGGCTCCATCAGGTGAGATGTAAGACCTTTGCAACGTCTGCATGGGGAACAAATCCTCTGTATCTGTCGTTTGAGTTGAGTATTAATTAATTACTTGTTTAAGCCAGTTGAGGCTTGGGTTAATTAGCTCAGATAGAGCTACCTCCTTGCTTGGTGTGTGGAGTTGTCTTGAGTCGACATCAATCATTAGTGTCTGTGTCGTTTGGTTTAATATACATAAAAGGAATAAGAAATAATTTCATTTCCCTCACAAACGCAGTTAGTTGGTAGTACATATTATCATCTACAATATATATAGATAGAAAACCCAACAATAAACCCAATATAACAATGAAAAAAATCAACAAAAACAGCACAACAATGAAGTTCATCAACAATAAGAGCGCCATCCTGGCCATAGCCGTCGCCCTGGCGGTTGCTTTATCGGTGCAAGCCGCCCCACAGGCTGCCGTCGGTGTTGCTGGCCGAGGCCTCGGAAGCATCTTCAACGCGGCCGCTGGTGCCGTAGCCGGCGGAGCTGCCGGAGCCATAGGAGGAGCTGGTGCCGCCGCAGGTGCCGCATCGGGGCGGAGCCGGTGGAGCCGCAGCCGCTGGATCTGCTGGTGGAGCCGGAGGTGCCGCCGCCGCTGGTGCCGCTGGAGGTTCGGGCAGTGGATGCCGCCGCCGCCGGAGCTGCCGGAGGACACGGAGGAGCTGCTGGTGCCGCCGCCGCTGGATCTGCTGGTGGAGCCGGAGGTGCTGCCGCCGCCGGAGCCGCCTCCAGGTGGATCAGGAGGTTCAGGTGCCGCCGCCGCTGGTGCTGCCGGAGGTTCGGGTAGCGGAGCTGCCACCGCCGGTGCCGCTGGTGGTCATGGAGGGAGCTGCTGGAGCCGCCGCCGCTGGATCTGCTGGTGGAGCCGGAGGTGCCGCCGCCGCTGGTGCCGCTGGAGAGTTTCGGGCAGTGGAGCCGCCGCCGCCGGAGCTGCCGGAGGACACGGAGGAGCTGGTGCCGCCGCCGCTGGATCTGCTGGTGGAGCCGGAGGTGCTGCCGCCGCCGGAGCCGCCTCAGGTGGATCGGGAGGTTCAGGTGCCGCCGCCGCTGGTGCTGCCGGAGGTTCGGGTAGCGGAACTGCCGCCGCCGGTGCCGCTGGTGGTCATGGAGGAGCTGCTGGAGCCGCCGCCGCTGGATCTGCTGGTGGAGCCGGAGGTTGCCGCTGCCGCTGGTGCTGCCTCGGGTGGATCCAGGTGGCTCAGGAGCCGCCGCCGCCGGTGCTGCCTCAGGTGGAAAGGGAGGTTCGGGAGCTGCCGCCGCCGGTGCCGCTGGTGGATCTGGAGGAGCCGCCGCCGCCAGTGCTGCCTCGAGGTGGAAAGGGAGGCTCGGAGCCGCTGCCGCAGGCACCGCCTCGGGTGGAGCCGGTGGGGCCGCCGCCGCTGGAGCCGCTTCGGGCGGTCGCGGAGGTTCAGGAGCCGCCGCCTCGTCGGCCCGCTGGTGGACGTGGCGGGGCGGCCTCGTCAGCAGCCGCCGCCGGCGGAACGTGGAGGTTCCGGCTCGTCGGCCGCCTCCCAGCCGCTGGATCTAAAGGTTCGTAATCGTGCAAAACAGCATCTGCATCTCAACAGGCTAAGTAATGAGTAGTGTTCGCAGAATTTCGCTTGCCTCTTTAGTATTGAGTCTCAGGCCAATTTAATCAAAACCCTACTGATTATCACTGGACAAGCTGAAGGAACACCCGACCAACACAATGATGACTACGACTAAGACGACGACAACTACTTACTGGACTGGGCATTGGGCTGGGAAGTAGCAGCATTCAATTGGCCTCTGTAATTATGTTTGTGACTGTGGCGTTCCTTCGCTTGATAATCATGAGGATCTGATTGGATTGGTTCAACTGATGACTGATAAGTGATGTGCTCCAAGACAGTTAATCCCATTATTGGTTTGGGATGACCTTGAAACTTATTTACAACACCTGTTGCCTCTCTCACATTTTACACAATTCCCATCCATATCTCTCTCTCCCCTAATGATAGAATGAATCAATTTCGCCCCTCCAAACTACTCGGGCCGCTCTCGTTCGTCCTCCAACATCAATCACAAACCTCAACTATGCTAACAACAAAAACAGTTGCGGCCGCCCTGGCCTCCTCGCAGGTGTCCACTTCCATGCGTCAGGCCTATCCAAGGCGGCCCCTCGAAGGTGGTGGACTCGAACCAGGCGGCCGCCTCGCGGGCCGTCGCGGCTCCCTCGGGGCGGCCGCCGCCTGGGGCGCTCGTCGACATGAAGGACAGAACGAGGCCGCCTTTGGGGCTGCTGCGGCGGCCGATGGCCAGAGCAGAAGCAGCGTCGCCTCGGCGGTAGCCACCACAACCACCGCCGGAGAGTTCCTCTTCCTCTTCCACCTCCGCATCGTCCGCCTCAGCAACATCAGACAAAGACAAGAAAGAAGAACAACATCAACATGATGAAAAGAGAAGAGTAAATCGAAGAGCAAAGATAGCAAGAGGACGACGACCACGACAAGAAAGATGACATGGAAGACGACAAGAAGGACGACAAGAAAGATGACAGCAAAAAGGAAGAGAAAGGATGGCCACAAGCCATCATTCAAGACCAATGATTTCTTGAAGCATCCCATTGGAACCACTCTGAGCATGGCCGAGAAGACTGTCAAGAAGGCGGGCGCCGCCTTTGACACGGGCCTGAAGAGCGCCATCGACCTGGCCGGCGACATGATCAACAAGACGGCCCACTCGGCGGGCACCATCGTCAAGGAGGGCATCAAGACGTCAGCCAAGATGGCCACCAAGATGACCGACATGAACCAGGACCTGCCCGGCAAGGCCGTCGAAGTATTTGATCGGCGGCGGGGCGGCCTCATCGAGATAGCAAGAAAGACGACAAGAAAGACGATAAGAAGACGACAAGAAGGATGACAAGAAGGACGACAAGAAGGATGACAGCAAGAAGGACGAAAAGTCTTCGTCGTCTTCAGCAAAGTGGCGGCAGCTCGGCGTCAATCAGCGCCAAGGCGTCCATATCAACCGCAGGCAGGAGAAGGAAACGTCGGGTTGACGTCAGTGTGGATGCCGATGGCGCCTCTGCGGAGGCCTCCAGTCGCTCGGATACATCCGCAGTGTCGGGCGGGGCCTCCGACTCGGTCCAAGGTGACCACCACTCAAGCGCCCAAAGTGCTCAAGAAGAAGACCATCGTCAGGCGCGTGCCCAAACGCAAGGGCGCCGCCAAGGCAAACCACCGTCTCGTCATCTATCAACGCCGATGGAAACAAGGTAATCAAGACCGTCACCACTCGGCTGGCCAAGTCGCCATCGACCACCACCACCACCGCGCGCCCAGCTCGCGCGTATCCACCCGCTCGAAGTCGCTGTTTGCCGCCAAGGCGCTCCAAGGCGCTGGTGGCCAATGCGAGCAGACGCGGCCCAACCAGCCGGCGCCAACGGCAAGAACTGCACTGGCTCTAGCGGTGGAACAGGTGGCCGGGCTGGTATTCTGCAACAGATCAGCGGCTCGGTGGACTCGCTCGCGAAGAGGGCCAGTCGAGGGCTGTCCTGGCGCTCTGGGTGATCAATCCGGCCGAGACGAAGGCGAAGACAAAACCGAAGTCAGGTGAACAGACCGCAGCCGCTGCTGGCGGTTCCACTGCCAAGTCCAAGTCGAAGAAAGTCACTGGCAAAGTGGCCTCCAAACAGGTGGATATCGCCAAGAGATGTCTCACAGGCCTCGTTGCTGATCGAGGCGAGAACTAAGAAGGTGCCCGACGTCAGAAGTTGAATGTGCTCAAGATAGACTCTAAGGTGAAGGCCTCGAGCACCACTACAACTGGCAAGCCGGCCGCTGCCGCCGCCACTACCACAGCGCCGCCACCCGTCAAAGTGACCATCGAGGAACACTACCCGACGAAGGCAGCCACCACAGGCCGGCCAGGAGCTTCGGCAGCTGGCAACACCACGCCAAGTGCCTCCAATTAAGGTGTTGGTGGAGGCCAAGGCCACGCCAAAGCCAGCGCCAAAGACAAGCAAGAAGCCTGCCGCCGTGACGACGAGCACCACAGCCAAGGCGAGCCCAACTATAACTACGACAACAACAGCCAGTAAGGCCCCAGCAACAACCACCACTACTACCACTGTAAAAAGCCAGACACGACAACAACAAGCAACAGCAACCAAGACACCGTACGACAACCAGCACTGGCAGGCAACCGGAGACGACAACCACCGCCGCCACCACAGGTGCGCCGGCCAGAGATTGAGGCGGTCTGGCCACTCGCCATTGGAGCTAAGCAGCGCCTCCGGTGAACAGAAAACCGAGACGACATCCACCGCAGGAGACGGTTGGGGTGAGCAGAGTCCCACTACAGCCGCGCCCATCGCCACAACTGCCGCACCAACCACCGCTGCGAAGCCAGCACCGGCCAAGACTACCTCCAAGCCGACTGTGAAAGCTACCACCACAGTCAAAGGTGACCACAACTAGGCGAGTGTTCCTGTCCAGGCCGTCAGCGACATGATCGGCGACGAGGTCAGAACGCAGCAAGGCAGAAGGGCGAGCTGAAGCTGAAGCTGAAGCTGGCCCAGCTCGAGGCCAAACTGTTGCACGAGAAGCTGGACGCGAAGACGGCTGCCGCCGCCACTGCACCTGTCCCAGCGATGAAGCCCAAAGTGACCATCAAAGGCGATTCGGATAGTGGCGATAGTGTGACGACCGAAGACTCTAACGTCAAGATAGATGTTAAGGAGAAGAAACCCACTGCAAGCACCAGCACCAAGAAGCCAACCAGCAAGTCGAAAGTTGTAGTCGAGCTGGAGCCCAAGCAAGAAGCCGGCCTCCAGGTTGACAGCTAAACCGACGGCCAAAGCCTCGGCACCCAGCATAAAAGGCGGCGCTGGCGTGAAGGTGGCCGTTGGCGGCCATGGCGACGGCAAGGCGAGCGGAGCCGAGACTAGCATAGGCGTGCATGCGGACAGCAAGGACGGCCTGGCGGGCAAGATGGACAGTGCACTCGATGTTGGCCTGCTGCGTGCGTCGAGCCACGCCGACGCCATGATTGGCCGAAGAAGTCGCGCGCCGGCCTCGGCCTCAAGCTGGGCCTCAACGGACTCGACGGCAAGCCTTTGCCCGGCCTGACGCTCGAGACTGGCCTCGACGTGGGCGCCAAAGGCGGCCACGCGCCGCAGCCGACGAGCAACGAGGCAGCAACAACAAATGCAGCCCGCTAAAAAGAAGGTGGTGTCTGTGAAAGCTTTAAGTGCTAAGCAAACCATCGACCACAACAAAAAGCCCGAGCACGAAGAGACGACCACCACCATAACAACTGAGTCGGGTGATGAGACCAAATCGTCGGACGGCGTCGCCGGCCAAGAGCCAACTGGTGGCTCGCGCGGCAACTGGCCACCCGACCACAGGTTGCTCAGATGGGGTCGATCGGTTGATGTTGATGTCGACGCCGACGCCGACGCCGACGCCGACGCCGAGGCTGAAGACGAGACGACGACCACCACCACCACCACACAAGTGCAAGCCCAAGGCGAAGGTGAGGAAGGCCGAGAAGAAAACTAGCAAGAAGGTTGAGGAAGAAAGAAGGAGAGCTCGGCGGATGCCGGTGAGTCGTCGTCGTCTGGCGACAAGAGACTGACTCGTCAGAGGAATCGGAGGAGTCGGGCTCGCGCGCGCGGGCGCAAGTTTGGTGGATCATTGTCGAGGCCACTTCTTGGCTGGCTTCGGTAAGCCGGCCAAGAGACCACCACGACGCCCAAGCCCAAGGAGGAGGATGAGTCGGATGATTCGGAAGAGACGACGGCCACCACCACCACCACCACGACACCCCCACCGCCAACAACAACAACTGCCGCCCCTGTAGACGGCAAGCCAGTGGCGGCGGTGAAGACTGAAAGAAGAGAGTGAAGAAGGTCAAGTCGAAGAGGGGAAGGGAAGGAGGCTCGGCCGAGCCCACCAGCGAGTTTTCGTCCGACGGTGACGACTCGTCGGAGGACTCCGACGTTGCCACTGGCTCTGCGCGCTGACCACAGGATGCCAAGGTTCGGCCGGTCAGCCGGTGGCGAAGACGAAGAACGACGATAAAGGGGGCCAAGGCGAGGGAGGCCGATTCAGCAAGTGCTGCCGGTGATTGGGAGACCACCATCGAGACCATCAGATCGGGCTCACCTCGCGCCGATATAAGTGTTGCCGCTGCTGACGACGACGACGACGACGCGTCGAATGGCGACGGGGACGGGCAGGACGAGAAGTTAGAAGGTCAAGCAGCCAAAATCGAAGAAACGAAGTCCAAAGCTAGGCCAAGCCCAGCACTGAGGTGGAGATTGAAGAGACCACCACTGAAGAGATTGATTCTGGTTCGCGGGCCGATGCAGCGCATCGCCATTACCGAATGAGGTCGGCGAAGAGTAGCCCCCTCAATGGTGAGGCCAATCAGCAGGTCTGATCGACCTTTGAACTGACTATTTGGCACCAGAGCTCATCGTATTAGTTAATTGTAGAATGGAGATTGATATGTATCAATTCCCCTAACACCTGCTATAGTCTTCTTTTCTCACAATGTCTAGAGATAACTATCACCATCATTCTCCAATAACCTAATCGTTTTTCAATCTACTTTGGCAAATAATATAAATCCAAGTTACTCGTTGAGGTCTAATTTGCTGCGATGCTACAACCAAACACACAATAACTAGCACTGTTCATATGTTGTGTCCAATCAATCAATCATTGTTGCCTCTTCTGGCGAACAACTCCCATTAACTTAAATATGTTTTTGCAACAATACAATACATCACACAGGACGCAGATAAATAATGATATCGTCGGATAATGATAATAATATGTAGCTCCAAATGAAAGAAAGAAGATAGAATCATATCTATACCAACAACCAATACCAAGACATCCTCTGCCTAGTCTGTATAATCAAACCTCTTAGTTTTTCATGGACCAACAACAACAACAGACACAATTACAACAATACAAAGCAAACCAACAACATAAACGACCAACCAGGACCACCACATAATTCAAAAATTACAAATCAAGACCCAAATGGAGATCAAACAATCTATTATCTAGCGATCATGATGATTGTAGCCCAAATATATCTGTGAACAAATGAACTTGTATCAGCAACAGGAAATGAAAGCCCCAGAGACTATGTTAACACACATACAGACCTGACCCCTCAAACTCGAGTCATCCAACAACAACAATATATAATTAATATATCTATAATATCATCACCACTGTGGTCACCACTAGGACAACCAGACTAAATTTTACTCTATTGTAAGCTTTCCACCCGAACTCTAAAAACCTTCACAACAACGACAACTAAACCTACAACTATAGCCGCCCCTTTAAGATATAATAAAATTTAACAATGTCAATCAACCCTATCCATCAATCCATCCTTATTCTATCCCTTGCTCTCTCTCTCTCTCTCTCTCTCTCTCTCTCTCTCTCTCTCTCTCTCTCTCTCTCTCTCATGAAGTGTCTCTGTTTGCGTTCGTGTATCTGACCAAATAAAAACACAGATGTAGGCGATACTTGAAACATCCCTCTCCAGACTGTATATGATACAAGTGTCTTTTTGATCCGAAGTGTATCTCATCTTTATTATTTTCTCGAAAGCCATTCTGAACATGTACAGTCCGAATGTTCGGCCGGCAGCGCCGCGGCTGGCCGCCGCCGACTCCTCGCGTTATCGCGCACATGAACCAAACAACCAGCGAGCGAGCCATCCATCGAGTCTTGCAAACGCATGCCCATAGGCTTATGGCCCACGGCCAATGCAAATGCAAATGCTAAGCAAGCTCGAGATAACCCACAGAAGTGTCATGAGTGCAAGCGAACCCTATGGACCGATGGATAGATGCAGTTTGTTCTCTTTATATGATAGACTCTCTGCTAGCAGAGCTTAATGATAGCCCTCGAGCTTCCAATTGTATTAGGTTGGGCCAATCCCTTAGTTTGTGTACAAAGAATCGAGCGACATTTAGAGCAACGGACCGGTGTTGCCCTATGCACTTGCTCGGCGGTCGTGTTAGATTGCCTGGTTGTGGTAGAGCCCTTAAGCGGCAGCGGTGGCGAACAAACGTTGAGATTGTCGCAGGATCGAGGCGGCCACGGCGGCGGTGACGACGACGACGGCGCCAGCAGCAATGGCAATAAACTTTGCCAGAACAAAACAAAACTCGCCACTCGACTTTTTTTGTGAGACAGTCGGTAAATTGGATCAATATTTAGAATAGAAGTCATAATAATAAAAACCACATCACCGAACTCCAAATATGGTCATCAAATCAAACATAACATTGTTATCTATATTATTACAGTGACTTCTCGCACGATCACAGCCCAGAGGACAAGTAATTATAGTGAAAGATAAGCCCAACTCAATTAGGACTTACGATGAAGATGGTTTTAGAAAACGAGCTGCCTGTCTCTGTGTTCGGAACGAACTTGAGGACGAGGTAAACTATTAGGAACCGATACTATGACTCTTTGTTACATTTAATACAACTACTACAACAGAAAACACAACCACTCCAATCATCTACACTCAACTAACAAAAACAACGATTATTTCACACACCTTGATTCGTCCAATCATAATGTCAACATCAGATTCTCCTAGTCATCAAGCGGTAATAAAGAAAGGTGGATAGTGCCTGGCGGCGGGCTGGAGCCCAATGAGGATTCCAGTGCAGCCGCCATCAGAAGAAAAGAAGTTATGGAGGAGGCCGGAGTTATCGGCAAGTTGGCCCGTTGTTTGGGCTCGTTCGAGGTCAGTGTCGAGATTTCGTTTTGTCCACTTGTACTCAGCATCGTTGTTAATCAAACTTCAATGTAACATTTCACCAACTAATTGTAATATCTTTGTATGTACATGATTCGCAAACAGCACCACGAACAGCGACATCGAACATCAGTGTACGTTCTAAATGTGACCGAGGAACTAAAGGAGTGGGAAGATAGTGGCAGTAAGTAACGTAATTCTATATTATCAAGTCAAGCATATCCCGCAAAGGACGCTATCTCAACATATAACATTCGCCAACAAAACTCCTTCCCATCAATCTACAACCAATCTTTTCATTAGGTCGACAAAGGAAATGGTTCAAACTTGCGACGCCATAGCGGAGCTATCAGTACATAAACCAGTTCAATGTAAATACGTTAGGGTTGTTGTGTAGGAGAGAAAACCAGCAGCCATCAACGACAAATTTGCCCACAATGTCAGAGAGAGTAATAATAATATTAATAATGATACAACAAAGTGACTATAAATTGAAAATTTATAAATGCCGAGACAATCTCTCGAATTTACTTATTTATTATTGTGGTTGTATATTTTTGGTATCATGTTCTAGTAGTGGGATTACACTATGACATAGTTAAAGTGATTCTTCGTTCTGTAGAGAATCATTGTCGTTCGTTTGGTCAATCGGGTTTGATGAAATGTATTTGATGATGTTGTAATCAATGTGTTTGTTTCATTTAACCGCCAAAACCGTAGAGGGTTCTGCCTTGTCTCTGAGGGCGTAGACAACGTCCATGGCGGTGACTGTCTTCCTCTTGGCGTGCTCGGTGTATGTAACGGCGTCACGGATAACATTCTCCAAGAAGACCTTGAGGACTCCACGCGGGTCTCTTCGTAGATCAAACCTGAGATTCTCTTAACACCACCACGACGGGCGAGACGACGGATAGCAGGCTTGGTGATTCCTTGGATGTTATCACGTAAAACTTTTCTGTGACGCTTGGCTCCACCCTTTCCCAAACCTTTACCTCCTTTTCCGCGGCCAGACATATTGATAGGTGGTTGATGTGGTGATTTTCTTTACTTGAAAACTTAAAAAATTGATAATATTATGGGTTTGATTTAATTCGTTTTGGCTGATGTTTGCAGAATTGAAGCGCTATTATTGTTCTGCTTGTACAACGCCACTGGTGCAGCTATATATACTCGCCCCGAAGGACGACGCGCGAACTCAGAGTTCTCGCGTCGTCCTTCCTCAAATTCGCTGTGCTTTTTGCTGGTGCGCGCCAGAGCTGCCGCCTGGTTTTGGCGGCGCGAATGTTTAACTCGCCTGCTGGGCGTGTCTAGTGTGCGCTTTCATTGCCAGTGTCTGCGCGCAGCATTGGACGGACACAGAGCGCTGGCTTGGGCGCGCTGCCACTGGCGTTGGCAGGAGTTCAGAGAGAATTGACGGACGTTCGCCGTGGCCATCGAACTATTATTGGCCATCTTCGATTATGTTGCTCTTGGTGGTTACCTGTTGTCTATATCGACCTCTGTAGCGCTTGAGAATCTTGTTCAGATTGAGATAATTCCGGTCCCCTGCTCGTCCGACCCCTCTCTCCCTCATCATCATATTGTCATTCTCCTCTTCCTCCTCGTCGGCGTCCTCACCTTCGTCTTTGGTCTCTCTTTTTCACAGTTATATCACAAGTTCTAGTCTGGAGACGACAATCCTTAGTCTTCGCTTTGATCGACTCCATAATGCTGTTGAATTTCCTCATGGCGTTATATTTCAATCTTATATCACGATAATATTCATAATCCCATCCAAATGACTGTAGTCGGCAAGATCACTAATCAAGGCAGCTGAGGTAGCCGAATCAAAGGTGTCAGTTGTGAACGAGTGAACAATGGGATTCCGATGAAATCTTCTCTGGGAATCTAGGCTGCTTGATGACAATTGTTACTAGCAGAAGTTGTTGGATTGTGCATAGCAAATGTTGGCTCATAGCGCATAGAGTCAATGTTATTTGCTGTTATTATTATTGTTGCTGCCATTACTAATGTTGGCTTTCTGGGAGGGCTTGGTAATTGTTGATGGATCTATTTCTACCGGAACCTTATTAGGGCCCCTGCTGAAGGAATCAGGCGGACTTGGTATGGGAATCATATTTAGTTCTTAACTATAGATGTCGAGATTGATTTTGGTGGCATCGGATTTCTGCTGGGAACAATCTTAAAAATTACAGGGCTAGCGGTCTTTGTTGTTGTTGTTGTCGTTGGTTTGCTGCTGCCTTTGCTGCTGCCTTCGCTGCTGCTGCTGCCAGTGATATCAATGGGAAAACAGTGCGCGTTGGAAATTTAACCTGCACAACAAACAGCTGTAATTTCCCCAAACGATAAGGGGCAGTGTTAAACATTACGCTGCTATTCTTGTGTTTCTTTGACCAACACCAACAGTATCATCAAATGTATAACATCTTGATTGAATATCGTTTTGGTCCATGTATTATCATTTGATATTCCATTTATACATATAATTATTAACTGACCATAATTTAACCAAAAGGATGCATCCATATTTATCATATTATTAAGCAATATGGGTGAGAAAACATTGAGCCACAATATTTGCAAAGATCTTAATGATGGTATTGACGAGATCTTCAACGGCAGCTCTCTCCTATGAGTGCGAAGCGATACATGCTATTATATACTGGTGTCTACAACCACTTAACAAGCAACCCCTCTGGCCCCTACTGGCCACACTAATCAGGCTAGAAACCAAAGCGACCTGGTGGGGCAACAGCTTTATGATCACCTCAAAGAATACCTTGAAGAAGATATCTACAAGGTCTACTGAAAGCGGGCCAAGATCTGGTCGATGATGATCTGTTGTACTTCTATACGAATAAGTGGGAAAACTACCGCTTCTCAAGCAGGGTTTTGGACGGAATCTATCAATACCTGAATCATTATTGGGTTCGCCAAAAGATTAGTGAAGGCCGTAAAGGTTATTATAATATATACCAGTTGGCACTTGTAATCTGGCGCGACGTTTTTGTTTGCAAAGGTGGGTGAACAGTGACCAAAGCCATATTGAGCTTAATTCTTAGGGAGAGAGACAGGGTCTCACAATCAACACGTCTTATTAGTGGCGTGCTCAGTTATTATGTAGAATTGGGTTTGGAAGAGAGCGACGAAACGCAAAGATCCACCAAGTCCGGGCATATTTATTTATAAAAATGAATTTGAGGAGAAGTTCATAGTTGAGACAAGAGATTTTTACGCCGGAGAGTGTTGATTATCTCAGTACTAATACTATAGTTGATTATATGCTGAAGACAGAGCATAGGCTAATCGAAGAACAAAAGAGAGTCAGTTCCTATCTTCACAAATCAACCGAGGATAAGCTAATCAAAACATGCGAGGAGGTACTGATCAAACAGCAACTTACATTGTTTCATCAAGAATTCCAAAATATGCTGGCTGAAGGTAAGCACGAGAATCTTTCGCTTATCTATCGTCTCGTATCGAGGATATCCAATGGATTCGACAAACTTAAACTTATTCTAGAGGCACATTATCAGTCAAGGTTTGGCCAAGATCGAGTGTGGTCAAAGAGGCCCTTCAGGATCCCGGTTCGTTTGTTGACACGATCTTGGATGTACACAATTATTTTGAAGATTTAGTAGAGAGGCATTTGACGGCGATCCTTATTTTATCACCTCAATAGACAAAGCATGTGAAGTTTATCAACAACAACAGTGTCACCAAATTATCACAAAACAAGAACAAACCTCCCGAGCTAATTGCAAAATACTGTGATTCTTTACTGAAAAGTCTGCTAAAAATCCGAGGAAGCTGAATTGGAAAGGCAATTGAGGCCAAGTGATAATTGTTTTCAGGTATTTGGATGACAAAGACGTGTTCAGAAATTCTACATGAAGTTCTTTGGTAGACGTTTGATCCAGGGACATCGTCTAGCGATGACGCTGAGATGAGCATGATCTCGAAACTGAAGGAAGTTTGTGGTTTTGAGTATACCTCTAAGCTTCAAAAAGAATGTATCAAGACATAGCCGTCGTTTCAAAGGAACAAAACGAAAAGTTTAGAGAAGACATGAGGACCAAGGAGCAAACCTTAGAATTTGATCTTTATGTTCAGATATTGACATCAGGCTCTTGGCCGATGCCGGTGACACAAAGCGATGTTCCTCTGCCACCAGAGCTAATGGTCGGTGTTAAGAAATTTGAGCGATTTTATACAACCAAATTCAATGGCCGAAAGTTGACCTGGTTAGCTCAATCATCCAAAGGAGAAATATATGCCTATTGTTTTAAAAACAATTACTTATTTACAGCATCGACAGTTCAAATGGCCGTTTTACTTCCAGTATAATCATGCCGACTCATACAAATTAAGTGACTTGGCTGCCAAATTAGGTATTGAGATTGATCTTCTCAAGCAAGTTGTGGCAACACTTATCAAAGCAAAATTATTAAACGACAACGACTCAAGCCGGGCCAGAGATGAACAACAGATGCAAATCAAGATGATAATGGACGCGATGTATTAGAGTCGCCTGACACCTGACTCAGTTATATCCATATTTTTTATTGTATAAAAATAAGAAATTACGAGTCAATATTCATGTGCCTCTGAAGGCAGAGGTCAAGCAAGAACAAGAGAAGACTCATAAGAATATCCAAGAGGATAGGAACTTACTGGTTCAAGCCTCTATAGTGAGAATCATGAAGACACGCAAATCACTGAATCACCAAAATCTCATGGATTTGAAGTCTTAAATCAACTATCGTCCATATTTAAGCCAAGTGTACCACTGATCAAAAATCCATTGACATACTGATAGAAAAGGATTACCTACAACGTGATCAATCCTTGAGGATACCTACAAATATGTCGCTTAGTCACACCAACAGAAAACCCATTCTATCTCAATCATGAGTACAGGCCGGACAGACACCTACACATGTTGATGGTGGTCTCCAAATTACGGTGGCAAATAAAAGAATAAAAATTAATGCTTGTGATATATGTACACTCTCTGTAAAAGTTTCAATCTCTGTCTTTCTGGTCACCTCCCAATTGCTGCTGATGACACGTGGGGTGCACATCAATAGGGCCCTGGAACGAGTGGCTTCTCAGGGTCATTCTACCAGGTGGTTTGAGGGTTGGCATGGCCATCAGAGTGGGCCTGGTTTTCTGCAGGCCCCCAATTATTAGTCTTGACCATCCTCTGGGCGAATCCCTGCATCTTACAAGAGACCCTCCTCAACATAACTGCAGATTCCTTCACACACAGCGCTTGCCTTGTGCTGAGGCTTTGTTTGTGTGAAGCTCACAAGAGACAAGGGCAGCCAAAAAGAGGCGCACGTTTCAAGGCACTGTGTTGTTTGAGGTCTCTGTCCTGCGGCTTCTTCTCATCATCCCCATCCTCAGCACTTCGTTCAACGCACCTCTACCTTTATTGAAGTTTGTGTTGTCATATTTAAACCAGGATTTTGAAGCTATATTTTACACCAATGTGTCTACTAATTGGCACTCTAATCACAAAATAGTGACGATTTGTCACTATCGTCAGTATCATAAGCTTGAAAACCCACTCCACATATGTATTAATATATCTGGAATTGCACTTATTACTATCCACACGTTTCATGCACATGAAACAACTATTATTGATATACGGTAACGGGATCAGTTTTATATCAACAACTGTCACGAGAAATCACCATGAACTACCCTCCGCAAGACTTCAATTCTGGACTGGCTGATCCTTATGATCCTCATATTATGGAAGTACCAGCCCAATTTACTACAAGTACCGGCATGAATCCCGTGAGCTTGGATGAATGTTCCAGTGGGTTTCAGTCGGCAAGTTTGTCCAACTTTTCTCTGAATTGCCATCATCAGCCAGCACTACCATCAACGAATTTCCACCGCAACGACCACCACACGCCTCCAACCTCACAACCAGCCTGTATATGTACTTGCCACCACCCAGGGCTGATATTGCACCAAGCACAGTTATCGAAGAGCTGAGCAAATATATTTGCAACGAAAATGACAAAGTAGTATTGACTAATTCACTTGGTATATTGTTCAGTTATTCCATTAATAGCACTCGTGGACCCGAGGTTTGCCAATTGATGTCCGCATCACCGGTCATGCTAAACGCACTATATAATTTATTAACCAGCGACCAATTCAAAAGAAGACGACCCGATATTATTCCTGTACCAGCAACTTGAGTAAGCGGCAATTTGTCGAAATACGAGGCCGGCCGAGCGGCCCTAGTTGGTTGTCATGAACCACAAGCGAACGAAAGCCATTCGCGGGAGCGCATCGGCGCTAATCAATTCCCTACAATCAAGAGACAGTAATGTAGTGATATTTGCTATAACTGCGCTGCACA
Source organism: Oxytropis ochrocephala (assembly GCA_020916435.1). Lineage (NCBI taxonomy): Eukaryota > Viridiplantae > Streptophyta > Magnoliopsida > Fabales > Fabaceae > Oxytropis > Oxytropis ochrocephala. The sequence goes on from JAJHUT010000115.1 coordinate 44,118, forward strand.
ACTTGCTTCTAGATAGAGAAGAATAGAGGTTCAGAGAGGGCCAAGAAACAGATAAAACATAACCAAAGGTATCAACCACATTTGTTAGACAGTTGGCCAATCAGTACCTCGTAAATAACTATGAATTTAAAGTGATTGTCCTCGATTGCTTGCAAATCCTAGCTTATCGTAACATGGAAAATCAGCTCATTGTTCTAGAAAGTGATGGTCCAAAGTTACTGTTGTCAAACCATCATGGAAAGCTTTGACAATCAACCAACAGAAGAGTTGGTTGAGACTGCCTCAAGTATTGAAATCACTATCAGCTTGTCCACGAAACAAATTGGACATAATCGAAAATGATGGCATCCAAATACTGACCAGATGTATAGAGCGAGATAATCAAAGAGAGATACTCAAAAACTTGTCTATGGACATTAAGGAATTTATCCGACGTAATTATTCAAAGAGAAAGTCGATACAGTCCCTGTGTAAGTTATCTTGTCGAACGACTACTACGAATCCTAGAGGACTATGTTCACTGGGCCTTGTATTGTCACCTGCGCTCTCAGAACACTCGCCAACCTGACTTGCAACAACGAGCCTATTAAGCAGCTTATTTGCGACTGCAATGGAGTAAGATTTACTACTGAAGGCCATCATAGTTTGCCTTGTGAAAGATAGCCAAGATTTCCGTATCGCCAATAATGAAATCCTCGAGCCAGCAGTTTGTGCATTATGCCATCTATTGAATCAGTCCAATTATATCATGCTCGATAGGCAAAAGCAACAAGTTGGGAACGTTTTCTACCATGATCCGGCATTCAACAGTTTGAGATGGTCTCGGCTAGCGAAGATTTGTCAAAGCTGTAGACCAGCTTATTAAATTGACTGACCTCGAAGAAATACCAAGTTTCGCATCATTATGCGAATATTGAATTAGTAAGAATTGAATACTAATAAAACCGCAACTGCTGCGATTAAACATCGTTCTCAGGCAATCAAATAACAGATTGTCGTATTGTAGATAAAAGACAATACCAAGCTCCCTCGTAATTTGTTTAAACTGTAAAAGTTTATTTGATACCTCTCTAGTTACCTGTTGGAAAGAATCCTAAAATATTCAGATTCATGGTCATCTGTTCCATTCATGAACAATGATTCAACTGTAAGTGATCGTGCATAGACAAAATAAATTCAAGTAAATTCTTTTTCCAATGGAAATTGTATATATCACAAGATGTGTTTGACACATGATTTTGGAGGGCGTCACCTATCAGGTTGGATTTAATCGTCATCATCATCACTAATTATTATAATCTCCAGGCGGTGGATTACCAGCAGACGCTGGCTGTTCTAATTTTCAATACAGGACTCCAAGTTCCATCTAGATTGAGCGTCACTTCAGTTACATTTTGATTGGTGTTGGCCAGTATATTGACAAAATAACCATCGATCATTAGGTCAGGATAGTATGCGGGTTGATTACAAACTGGACAAGTCCAGGTGGCTTTTCTCTCATTCATCTGTAGATAACTTAGAGCATCAAAACAAGGTAGGTGCTGGCATTTGGTTGATTTGCATGGGTGGAAGCAAATTCTCATCTTACCGATAGGGCAAACAAGTGAACATCGAAAATTTGTTGTAGCAACCTCTTGATCTGAATCAGCTATTAGTCTCTTCGTTTCTTCTGGATCACTAGATCCTCGTTTTTTATCCTCTCTAGTAGGGTGTCCGAGCAGAGCTTGTCTGCAATCATAACAGCAATAGCATATTGTTTTGATAGATCTATTTGGGTCCACAAACCATTTTAACATTAATGATATTCTGCACAAAGGGACATAGTTTGCATTGTTTTGTTATTTTCTAAATGCTGCCCTGGCCTCTTGGGTGGCACATTGGGTCTATTTGGATTTGTAATAGCTGGTGGTAGTATAAGTTGGGCCCCGATTGACAAGTATATTGACTTCCAGGTGGAAAGTTATCATCTTGTTCACTACTTGAATCTAATAGACAAAATCGAAGTATAATTTGTTTTGTGTCGCATTCATGGCCAATAGATCGGCCTGTTCAATGGTCAATTTAAATTCTATCACCGATTCGTTTGCCCTCCCAACCAATCCTCCATTTTGTAGGCCTGTCAATTGTATTATTTCATGAATTTGATCATAGAATGCCAGTGGCCTGAGTGTAAAATCCGATGGTGTGTGATTATGTATCGGTGACGGGTCATGGCTGTTAGCACCGGTTGATGACGATTTGAGTGGCGGGTCTTCATTTGGCTAGTTATATACCTAATTTACTAATAATACAACTGCCAGTATTATAATCAGTGATATTTTTGTCTTATAATTAGAACAGAAACAATGTTACCGGTCCAAATGATGGCCACGTTTTCCGAAAGCGTACGCGGCGGCCGAGCTGGCGGCTGGCAGCGGTCAGCTGTGCCGCGAGCTGTCAGCCCCTCAACTTTGAAGCTGCCTTAAATATCAGCTCCAAGCCGGGCGAGCCGTATATTTCGAGCGTGGCTTCGCCAGCCGAACCTCAAATCTCGCGCCACGAGCTGCGAATATTGGCGTACAGGCGGCAAAGTTCGCTTTTGAGCTGCGTTTGACCAACTCATAAAAATAATCCGATCTTATTATGAGTGTCCATCGAGATGAAAAAGTCAACAATAACCTCTAACATCAAATGGGTTGAGCTGTAGTCAACAAAAAAACATTAATTATAGCCACCTTACTTTCCAGGTACTAGCCATTGATTGCTACACGTGATAATCAGGCAGAAATAGGCAACTAGTGAAGTTTGTGAGCTGATTTGTCTTGGGAAAATTCATGTATTTATCATCTCAAGTCAGCTCACTAAATACATATTTACCAATGAAACTCAAATCACAACTTTTATTAGCTTATCAAATACAGTCAATATGGTTGCGATGAAAGCATCCCCTTTCTTCGTCATACATCAATCACTCTCGAGTAGTCATTACCTGTCAATTGCGATTCTCGGGTATGTATGGCATAGGTCTCTGTGAACTCGAACAGGGCAATCTTGCCGTTTCTGAATATAAAAGCCATATTAACGGGGATATAATTGGTTTCACTTAAACCACTGAAATCGCCCCAAACCTAATGATATTATTGATCTGAGTGTATTGTCTTGAATGGTTCTACTATTGATATGATCAGTGGGATAGAGCGAATATCAAAAGTCAGTAATCGTGTAAAGATAGAAAGAGGGCGTTTATGTAATCTTATTAACAATTTTTTCTATACTTACGATGCTTGGATTGGGATGGTCGTTATACATCCTCCTTTTGTCATCACTTCTTGTTGACCAGACGAAGAAGTGGTGTTGATAGATGTTGTATCAAGATCGTGAACTGTTGAGTGACTCTTCATCAATGATCTATAATATCTTGTCAGAGTGCCGCTATTACCACCACCATTGATATTATTCTGCGGTGTCGACCGGCCTGCAACCACTTGCTCTCTTTTTCCTCGTGGTGATTAGTATCTAGAGACTTCGAATGGTTTAATAATCACGTCTCAGCGATGAATATCTCTGACTAGGGAAGTTCTTTTCATTTATGCTATTATTTTCTACCATTTTCTTGTTTTGTTGTTGATCAAATCTGGTCTTGAAAGAATCAGGAACATTTACCATGTAATCTACCACATCTGAGAAGGACAACAATTGCTCGTAGTGTCCGGTGGGGCCTATTTGGACTATGCGCGATGAGAACTGGCTACTCATTGGATTGGCCAGCTGACAGAAGAGCCACCAGTGAGGTTCTGAGGTTGTTTATTTCACCAAAACTCGGGTCTATGGAGAAAGCAGAAAATAGAGTCCAAATGTGACGATGTCTATCATCAAATTCTCCTATGAAAATTGGATGCCGATCAGATGATGGGCGGAGGCGATTGATAATTTGGGTTGTTTGGATCTTATTTATTTGTTGTTGGTGGTGGTGTCTTTGTTGCTCGTCTCCATCACTTAATGTATCACATAAAAATGGATTATTATTCTTGAAAGACTCGTTTTGTAATAATGATTGTTCGCTAGAATCACCTACACAAGCTTATTCATAAATTGTTGCTGCTGCTGAGGTCTTATGTTTGATTTCGCCTGAGTGTCCTCGCATTCCAATATAAGATCCACAACAGGTTGGTCAGATTGTCCATCGACACCTGGCGGAGCTTGATCTTTTCATGCTCGGCTATTGAGTGGCTGTCTCTCAGCATCAGTGTCTCTGTACTGCCCTCCTGGTGGTCGGCGAAACATTTCGACGTGTCTATCTTGAACACCTCGCCCATATGCGTTAAGATGAGCGCCAATTGAGCCTCCTCTAAATAGAAACCATCAAATATCTCCGTACACAATTCGTGGATATGAAAATTGAGCTCCTGTTCGCGGAATGTCTTATAGTTTCTCCTCGACGATTGGCGTGCAATGTCGATCTTTGCCATTGTTTGATACGCCCAACACCAGACAGTTTCGCATGGGACTCATCAGGAGCCCGTTCGTTCGATTTGACATTCACGTCGATGATCTTCAGATGTGATCGGCCCAGTTTGCCTATGCTCTGAATACAGACCTTCGTACGGTCCGAACTGGTACGAACCCGAGGCCCATGCATGGAATCAGTGGAGATGGAGTTTTTGATTGTGAAATTCTGGTACTGATGATTTGATGTCTGGTCTGCCCCGAGACGTAACGAATGGCCAATAAATGGCGATGCCGAACTAATGAAAGACAATGCGGGCGGTTTTGTATCAGGCAATTGCTGGACATTCAGTGGCCTATTAGAGACCATATTCTTTTTGGCATCATTCGAGAGTGTTTGCATATAGAATTGGTCCGAATTGAAGCTCGACTGGACCATATAAAATGAGCGTCGGATGGCAAAATAACTGTCCTTTGGTAGCTTGATTTGGTCGACAATGGATAGCAACAGCTTGATGTCGTACATCTCCTTTGCGGTGTTCCTAATGGTGGTGAACACCTCGCAATTGGAGGAGCAGCGTAACCTGGAAAGCCAGATACAGAATGGCCATGGTGAATCTGAATAGAGCCTTTACACCTTCGAGCATGAAAATGATCGAGGATTGTGAAGTCGAGTCTAATGGGGGCGATCATTTTAGTAATGCATGTGTGTGTGGTGATATTAGTGATTGGTTTAGTAGTAAAAAGTCATTTGAATATCGTTAGACAGAGAGAAAGACAGTAGTAGTTGCAAAACGACCTCAAATAAATCAACTAGCATCGTCAACCAACACAGCTACTGTTGGATGTAAATGAGCATCAACCAACTAGAAATTGCATCAACTCAAAATTAAAAGAATAATCCTCAGTATTATATGAATGGGCAAGATAATATATCTGGTAGCAAAAGAATTATAAATGTACTACATCATACTCGATATTTAATGGGCGCCTCTCTTTGGCCCATTGAAAACGAGCCGCACTCTGAAAAGGTCGCCATGTTAAATGCACAGTAACTACACGCGTTTTGTCAGTAACATTTTTCATAAAACCGCATTGGACTACGACACATACACACAGACGGCCAGATTAGCAGCTCAAGAGGCCCAGCAAGTGGCCAGTGGTAGTTTATGTAAAATGTTATAATGTTCTGGTGGAGCAAAAGGCCGGCTGATGATCAATCAAGCGGCACAAAATCCTGCAATATCATTTTTGTGTTGCCAACACAGACTCGAGGGCGGCCCCACACGCCAGTGGCAGCGCAAACAAACAGCCGCCCACAGCGGTCGCCAAAGCCTGTTGAATGTGGTCGCAGCAGTGGACAGTTCGTTGACCAGCCGGCGGCCCCAAGTCGCGTGGGCGCCCACCTTGCCGCCGACTGGCGCGTTGCCATTACGCCAGCCGGCCGCTCGAAACAACCAACCACAATCACCTCCTCAGCCAACTCCTGTAATCAATGAAAGCTGAAAGATGTGACATCCATCGACGTCGTCGTTGTCGTCGTCGTACCATCAATGGCTTTTTTGTGGTTTTGTTTAGCGTGTTGTCAGCTTAGTAGTGGTCAATTGTGAAATGCGTGTAACAACAACAGCAACAAGTCGTAGATCTAACCTCCCAATCGAGAGGTTAGATCTGAGAGTTACTGCAGACGCAGGCCGAGCTCCCTCTCCTCTTGAGTTGGTTAACCCACAACACGCGCGAGCCACAGAGGTCAATGTTTGCCATTTGCCAGTGGAGGTGACTCTCCTGTAACATGAATGCAATGGTAAAGCAGCAACGCGTAATGGGCCTCCTCAATCGGTGGTTCCATGTGACGCCCACCAGGTATTGTATGGACCCAGCGGTGGTCACTTCGAGAGATTAGTATCAAACGCGGGCTGTTGTGTGGGCCTGCCTCCAATTCTGGCCTGTGCTGATGGCAAAGATTTTTCAACTTGACACCAGCAAAAGTCGCACTTTTTAAATTTTACATTCGTCCCACCGAAATTCATCGATTGATTTGCATGATTGAGTTGAACTTCAGGGCTCCACACACCACATCCATATAACCGTTGTTTCAGAGGGCTGAAAGTGATGCAATTGAGATGATAATTGCAGATGCCCTCTGCAGCCATGAATGATAGCTGACGGCGAATGTCATCTGCTCGATGCAGTCAACAACGACGACCACGACGATATTCGCCGGCCCATCGGCTCGCGAACTACAGGCACGCGATATGATGATGGTTCATTGTTACAACATCCATGGAGAGGACGAATCAACATGTGCGCGTTCCTTCGTTGAGAGATTGCTGGTCCTCTGATGAGGCTTGCCTGTGAACTCCAACTGATCATCTTGGGAGTGAGGCTAAATCATACTGACCTCCACGAGACGGGAGGCTGCTGGATGAGCTGAAAGACAGACACACTTTTTGATTGACGCAGCACGCGCAAAGCAGAGTTAACCTTTGCTTGTTTCGCTCCTCAGGTGAACCTTAACATACAAGCCTCACGATATGTATGTAGGTTGTAGTCATGATAGCGGTGGTGTATGAAACCAGGCAGGGCAGCTGCACGTGTATCACCTCTACCGTTACTCAAGTCTGTCCGCCTGTCTGTCGTCTCTCTTTCTGTCCCATATGTCCGTCAGAACTGTCAGCCGATGTTGGCTCGTGCCTGTTGATTTGCGGGATTTTGGTTCAATTTGGTGTACGAAACAGGTTGAGCAAGCGAACCGAGAGTATCACTTTCGCTCAGGCTTGTGGTTAAACCAAAGTTTTGGGACGGCCAACCACCCAGATGATGAGATGTAAGAACAAACCATACACACAAGCGACAGGCGGCTGCTTCATCAATGAATTGTCGCTGAAGCAAACCATTTTTCATCATTTTGGTGGCTTCATATTTTGTGGTACTGTCGCGCGAGCAGGAGGTCAACAAACATACATACAAACCAAGATGACGCATCTATATTTAAGTGTGTTCATCATAGTTAAATGCCGCTACTGGGAAAAGTAAGAAGTAACGGCCATCATCTAAACTGTGAGCGCCTGCAACCTTCGGGGATAGAGAGTTGAGGTTTAAAGGTTCAACTGGACACCAACAGAGCGACATTTGCGTCGGCGGCGTTAGCAAAAGCGGCAGTAGCAGCAGCATCAATGGCAGATGCCCTCAGTTATCGCAAACCCGAAACTTTGGCTATGGCGCTCGAAGTTTACTTGAAAGTAATCGAAAGTGGTCGATCATGGGGCGCGCCAGAGTGACCTGGCAGGCCAATATGACAAACTTCGAATGCTAATGATGTTTTGACCGCTAACTGTTTGGTGGGTGGCCGGAGTGGCTCTAGTAAAGAGAATTACAGCCGACCAAGTTCACGGCCACTTTAACACGAGACAAATGACGTCTGGATGTTGTTTGCCCAGACAGCAGAGACAGGCCGCATCTACAGCACTGCTGCCACTGCTACTACTGCTGTCGACGATGATACTTAATTCTAAACTCGTCTGTCTGTCTTGGCTCAAACATAATCAACCGAAGCACGCGACAAAGTTACCAGATGACCTCTGTCCCAACCAACCAGATGCAGCTCGTGTTTGCTGCTCAAATGGGCCTGAAACCAAGTCGATGGGCATGGCGCCATTTGAATTCACAAAGGGTTGCTTAGATTGGCGGCAGCGGCCGTAGCGAGCAATACGTAACCGAACGAAGTACAAC
>JAJHUT010000123.1:0-99442 GCA_020916435.1 Oxytropis ochrocephala
ATGCATTACTAAATGGATGCTCCTAAAGCCAGTGAACCACCCCAAGCGTTCAGTTTGTTGATGTCAGGACGGCCAACCTTTTGGTTTTGACATAATTTGTCGCAAAATGATCACTATCTAGAGCGGCCATATTCGAAAGAACCTGGCCAGCGGAAATGCCCTCATGCATTTCAATCACATCAATATCCTTCAGGTTAACTTATTTTGTTCAATAAACGTGGTACAGCATAGGGCTGGTCCCAATAAACACTCATCCCTTAGGATCTGTCTTTGTGTATATATGAAATCTCTAAGGTACGCTTTTTGGCCTGTAACCTTTTGTTTGGCTTTCTCCTCGGACATGAGCAGAAGCAGGCAGAAGCGCCGTCAGTTAAGAATGATGAGTTGGCGGCTGTTACTGTGCCATAATTCTTGATGAAGGCGGGTCTAAGAGAGCCCATCTTTTCCATAGATGTGGGCCGGATGCCATTGTCTTCGGTTATTGCGCCCTTTTTACCACAAAAGATGGTGTCAGCATCGGATAGCAACTTTTCCTTGGTGGCCTTGTGGGCTAGAGTATGCCGATCTGAGAGCATACTCGTCTTGGTCCTGCGACTAATGCCGAATGATTGGGTTATAGCCTATCTGCAGAATGTCCCATAGTTTCACTCAGAAGTAAATTCAGCCACTGCCGGTAGGTCTAGTCCGAAATGTTTGCCACGCAGTTTGCTTAGAATACCGAGCATTTGACCGGTCGATTTGGCCTTATTTAATTCCAGAGCTAATTGTCTAGCTGCTTTAGAAAGCCTAATTGGTACGTCGGACATAGTTTCCTCCTCCACCACAGATAACAGTGTCATAGTCACCCACTCTGATGTGGTTCAATGCAGTAGTGATGGCATAATTTGAAAGAGATACAAGCTAATGTAACAGTGGCACAGGAATGCTTCTTGGTAGACCGGCTGTCGCCACCGCGCCTCGTGGGCCAAATTACTGGTTTTATTCTCTTGAATGACAGTGCCACTTATAATGTGATCAACTTCGTCCTTTGGTAGACCAGTTCGTTTCACTAATGATAAAAAAGGCCTGTCGTTGAAGTTGATAGGCCATGAGGTCTTTGTATACAGCTCTTGTGATACAGCGAATGGTGTTCGGACACCGTCGATGAGTACGACATTTTAACGGCCGATAATATTTTTGACATCTCGAAAGATCTCAATAGTTTGTTGATAATAATGATAAACTAGCCTATTCTATATATAAAGTGTTATTATACTTTTTTAATATTGTGGATGAATCTGAAGGAAATGATGGATAAAAACTAATTTGAACTCTGTCAGTTTCATCAGTGAGAGTAGATAACTGTAGTGATATTTTAATCTAAGTTCGGGCATTTTCCATGTGCGTTAATTCGATAACAACCTGCGAGAGTGCGCTTACTTCGCCAATTTTCTATCTAAAAGAGACATCTCTTGGGTAAAGGAGAGTAGATCAATTAGATTGAAATGGCGATGTGTTTGTTATGTGGCTCGAGCTCTAGATAGATGATAGACAAAGACCCAATTCCTCTGATTGCCTGCTACAAACCAACTTGGAAAATTTGTATTATTGTTTAAACATAACAACAGCTCTTAAGCGACATCACAAGTCATAAACAGAGCAGGCAACTTCTTTGATAGTCCAGTGTAGTGGTTTCAGTGATATTGTCAAGTTAAATATCGGCATCCATTTGAGTAAAAATCAACACAATCTCCATACGGCGCAAGTTGGATATGTAAATAATCAGCTAGTAGATGATTATCGGAATGAATATCTAGTGTTAGGTACCAGTAATTTGATTTGGAGTTCAAAGGGTGTAGGATGCTGACAGAGCTCTCGCTCATCAGTTGGCCCATGGTCTTTATATCCAAGTAGGCACTGCAATTATGAAAATTAAATTACTCGCGATCTTGTAGAGTCCTGAACCTGATTGGAGGTGAAGACAATACATAGGAAGACGAGACATGAATATAGGCCCATCTTCTTGTTTCAATTAATTACAAATGAATATCATCTGCAATCACCACCCTATCCATCATCAACAAGTAGATCATAATTGAAAGCGATGGAACCTCAAGCTGATGGAGCAAATAAGCAGACAAAAGCCATTCAAAACGATAACCATGTTGACATAGCCCATGTATCATTCTCTGATATCTTGAAACCTATAAAGTTTATTGCTGACAAGTCGACACAAATCACTCAGTCTGTCGTTTTATGCTGGAAAATTCTTCACATAGTTATTCGGTTAATTGTGATATTGTCCAAAAAGCCTTGTTCGTGATGTAATTGAGGATTGAATTTGCTCATTTTCTAGGAGATGTTTGATGCTGGAAGTTGCTAGAGTTTGCGCAAAGCCAAGTAAATATCTATCTTGGGCCATAGCTTGTAACCTCTCTCAAAAACGATAGACTAACTCCCGGGCTCGCCCAAACACAGGCCCTGTGTCCCTGAGAGGCACATGATAGTTGGGTCAATCTGGGAGTGGAATCTGAACAAACAGATAAATGTTGAACAATTTTGTCCACCTATTGGCTCGTATCATCAGACAAACCTAAGTTTCGTTATATATAGTGCTGATTACCCAAAAGTTTCCAAATCTCAGATGCTGAGCTGCGACAATATGTTGATTGGCATGATGGACAACCATCATCTCCGTCCACACAGAACCAAGTGCATACGTTTCGTATAGATACCCAGGTGTGCATCAAGCAGTTAGTCGAGGACAACAACTTGACGTGGGGATAAGAACTCACTATCTATCAGTCAGGCGGTGAAGCTAGCAGTAAGGTGTGTTCGACCTGTAAGAGTTCACATTTCTAATATTTTAGACGCTGATGGCAACTAGGACTTTCCAGACTTACATGGAACAACATCATTTTGAAATGGTAATTATTATAATATCTCGATCTAAATGTCGTCCATATATTGGTTTCAGCCAATTGCATGAGTAAGAATGGTGCCATACAGGCATCATCTGTGAGGAATATAAACATATTGTAGTTGGATCTTGGCTTGGCATTTTGCACTTGCAATACAGACACCCATCAGCCAGAAAAGAAAAAGAGCCTCGCGAATATCTAGAAAAAGTCCACTCGCAGAGAGATGCTTCAACCAAATCGAAGTACAAATCGATTTCCTATTGAGTAATAATTAGATATCTAAAGGACCATTTCCACAGGTATTCGCTGGGTTTGGTGCTATCGCAAATTGGGCCATCTAGTGAAGGCCGGATTCAGAGTTAACTCCATTTGGGGCCGCGAGAATTCTAAGAGTGAGCCCATACTATAGAATTTTTGATCTCAAATGACAGAGCAACTAATATAAGAGCCCTCTAGCAGGACAAACATCAGGAGGAACCGGGTTTCCCGAAGCTCTGTGATTAGGTGGCGAGTAAGAGGACCCAGCCATCAGCCAACACTAGGAATCAGGCCTCTACCGAGTTATCCAGCAACTATTACAGAAAGGAGCCACTAAAGCAACCTCGGCAAAAAGCAGACTGCTGGCCGTCACTACAATGTCAGCATGTTGAGCCCTCGTGGATCCTCTCCAAGTCCATCGCAAATTGAAAGTCGCATGATTCTCGTTGTTGTTGTAGTAGTAGTTCCTCAGCTTACTGCCGCCATTGCAGGCGGCGGGGAAAAAGAACTGATGCCGACATATTTTCAATCTCTTTGATTGGAATCCATGGAATGCAACTTGCAAGCAACATCAGCAGTAGCAGCAGCGGCGTTGCCTGGCCTCATCTTTGTCCTCATTGAGAGGCCTGTAAATGGGTCTACTGGACTGCTTTCTGTAGCTGTGGAATAATACCAATTGAACACGACGATGTGTTTTTGTGATTGTGTGTATTTGTCGACTTAGAGTTCCCGAAGGCTTCCCACTAGAATGAACCAAATGAATGAAAAGAAAGAAGGCCCAATTGCGAGCAATGTGGCCTCCTGATGAATGATGTGTTGGTTAGTATGGACGAAGAGCAGGAGATGGAGGCAAGAGAGTTTGTTTTGTGCCTTATAATGGCCAGTCGTCGTGGCCGTGTATCTCTGATCATTGATTCTCTTTGTTGTCTGCTGGCCATTGCTAAAGACAATCTCCATTATGGTGTTTGATTCAATTTAGTCATCTTATACTATCTCGCAGCCACTTGCCAGCTTGACCTTCGCAAACCCCCACACTATTTCCCTCTCCTTCTGTTATCGTTGGCCATGTCCCTTTCACTGTCTCTGTTTCAGGTTTTCCTGTCTGCTACTTTTCGAATTTAAACTTACCATCATTACAATTCTCCATATCAGTGATGGCCCAATACAATGAGCAATGAGTAAACGTCGATACTTGTCTTGTCTGGTCGACTGGCATTCTTGAAGGCTCTTACGGATACACTCGAGCGGAGCTTCAGATAATGTTCTTTGAGTCTGTGTGTGTGGCTGTGGCCTCGGTCGTAATTCGTATATCACTTGACTCGATGGTGGTCGGCACTAGCCAAGAACTATACAGTAAAGGTTATTGGCCACGTTATTGTTGTTGGCCATCCAATCGATGTGCATGTCTACAGAAGCCTAAGCGAATTATATTGGAAATCTTATTGTCTCTGCTCTACTCCGGCAATGATAATATTATTTGAGGTTCAGAATTCCTGTCAGGGGTGGAGCATAACTAAGGAGGAAGTTCGCCCTCTCTCATCCTTCTTAGAAACATCTAAAATCAAGAGGAAAAACGACTCGCCAGGCTGCTTGAACCTGAAAATAAGAGCAGTCGAGCGAAGCCAACAAAATGGTTGCCGCCAACGACGTCGCTTCAGCAAACACATCATACAAAATTAAAATGATTTGACATAATTCCCTGCTACGACGATCCCAATGATGAGAAAGATGATGACGGTGACGATGGTGGTCAAGATAATACCAGCCAATTGAATCAGAACAATGTTGAAACGTATCAAAGCGGGAACCTTGCGGGTCGCGGTGGTATTTCTGAGCTCCATAGCATAAACACATATGGCCCCAAACTTGTAGCCGGAATTTCATCCTCACATCAAATATCTGCCATCCTTTTACCTGTTGCTCTAAAAGACGGATTGAAATACGGCTGATAAGTAAGAAAGTGGCTTTTAGGATTTTGAAAAATTTGTCCCATTTGAATGCAATGTTATTGTTCACTTCTCTGTTGATTTTCAAACGATGCCGACCACCTAAACGCTGACATCTTCTCTCAATCGAGCAACCGAGATATTTAACAAGAGGACATAGAATGGAAACCTGATCCGGCGCGTAATGTAGGATAATTATCATGGCCCTGAAGCTAGTGATGATTATTTACGAGTAAAGATTGACCTCAGAAAGCAGCACCATATAATCATGTGTCTGATGGTTAGTTGGGCGTATTCTCACGATTATTCTTGCAACGAAAATGTTAGCAACGAAAGTAGGAAAGTTTTGCTTCTTTGAGAGGTTAAAAATTCTTAGGTAACTCAAAAGTCGGGTTGTCGTCTGGCGCGTGAAAATCGCTCAACCTTAGAAGTGTGTCCATTCCTCCGGTTTGGCTATTCAATTTGAGGCCCGTATTTTGTCGTTGTTTGATCTGAGGCCGAGATAAAGACAGAGAGCAAGAGAGATGGTGTTGTGTGAAAAGAAGAGAAATTGGCCTTGAAATATGTATGGCAAGCAAATGTTGTTTTACAGAGTCAAATTGATTAAGGACAGGATAGAGAGGAAACAAAAGATGCTGGTGCTGGTGGCAAAGACATATCAATCTTGTGGATTGTGAGACCATCACTTCGAGGAGATTAGCCTAAAATTGGTGAGATAAGTGATAATTGCAAGTGGCAGAAATAAAAATATAATCACTGACACGGCCGGTCAGTTGCCTGTAGCTTTGCGCCAGAAGTTGCACAATAAGTACAAGATGAAGTTTTGGGGCGACATACATTTGGATGGTCATCCTTCCCTCATGGCGTTCATTTAATATGACTTCAGACAACAACTGCCAGCAGCAGCAGCAGCAACGAAGACGACCAAAGCAACGAAATTAAAATTGAAAAAATTCTAATGGCGGAGCTCGTTTTCTTGCTCTCCCATCTTGACTGACAAACTTGTTAACTTCTGCAAGACTATTTGAGGCAGCCAGCAACCTCTACAAGTGGATGTCCGACCAGCAACAACAACAACTGGGGGTTTGAATTGTAGTTAGTGTACACAATAAATAAGAGACAAGATGACGAGATGAGGTTACGAGTTTATGGCGCAACTGAAGGCTGTTAGTATTGAGGGCCTGAGTCGTCGTCGTCGTCGTCGGTCGTATTATCCGCCTCCTCCTCCTCCTCGTCTATTCTGCTTGCTGATTCCTACAATCTCAATTGAAAAGCTCACAATTTCACTTATTATTATTATCTCTCGGCGTCCTCACTGTTTCTTGTCTGATGATGATAAGCAATAGCTTAGGAATCTCTCGGTTATTTGCTTTAGTTTGGCCGCGAAGGCCATATTAAATTGGATGCATGCGACGACGCGCCGGCGGCCAGTCAGTCAGCAACAGATGGGCCAACAACACTGAAGCGCGCGCCCAAACTCCGCCCAGCGCGCGCACTTCGCCCGCCGGACCACTGCCATGGGCTGAGCGGCGGACACTGTCCACTTGCCAGCCGTCGTCCCATTGGTCCTGATGGTCTACCACAGGCCGGCTGCATTTGGTGCCGGCTCCACCACAAGCACCTCTACAACCTGGTGGCACCAAGTTCTGGTCATGCCGATGGCTCGGGCCGCATCCTCGGCCGGCGGCGCTTTGGCAGCAGCCATTGCGCGCGCTTGTTTAACGAAGCGACGGCCAAACATCACCACCACCAAGTTCACCGTTTGTCCCTCAACTTGCTGTTGTTGTTGGAAGGTGAGCCATTCGGTGCCATCCATACACTTTATCAGCATCTCCTTCGTCTCTCTGGCGGCTCTGCGTCGACTCTTGCATGCTGATTGACCAAACGACGAGCTGAGGTATTATTCGTTAATTGGGTTCGCGCGAGCGCTGCCACAACAAAAATGTGGCTCCTTCACGCCTCATCACCGTCGAGACGTCGTCCTCGCCCTGGTCATCGTCGTGGTCGTCGTGAGGGACGCGCAAATACAGAGGCTGCCGGCTGGCGTGCGTTAGTTATGCTTAACATTGTGTGTCGGCGATGCTCTTCGGACACCGGACCGAAGAGTAAGCAGAAGACCAAATTTAGAGGAACAGGACAACAAAGCAGGATAAAAAAAGGAAAGCCTTTGGAATTCCAAGAGATGAGGAATCTCCAGCAATATAAGAACGAGAAGGGAGAAGAAGAAGGAGAAGAGGCAAACTTTCCTCCGCCAGCCAGTCAGTCGGCCAGCCGAGGGCATCTCTTCGGATTGGCTGCCAGCGCTGCCGATTCGCAATCTCACTGCTGTTGCTTTGCTTAGGATCGCTCATGAGCACTGGACGGATCTCCAACACACTGACCATTGCCTGATTATTATAATTATCGTTGCTGTTGCTGTTGCTGTTGGAGCTGCCGCTTTGATGCCGTCTTCGCCACCATTGGCATTGCCGTTGTGCTGTATTGGCATCTCTCGAAGGTAGGAGGCAAATTCTGCAAGGTGAGAGTGCACTGTAAACGCGAGTCGCCTACACATAAACCAGCTACACGGCCGCCGCGCTATCATGCACAGCGAATCTCCAATCGAGCGAATCGCCGAAAATATAGAGCGCGACTGGACACATCAATATAGAAATTGATTATTTATTGTCAATCAAATCAATAATACTGGTAGTAGTAAACAAAAAATTGATAATAATTAAAATAAATATATGTTATTCATTCAGATATAAGAAGACAAAAAATTGAATCACTTTATCAACAGTAATTTGAGAATGTCTTTGTTGAGTTACAAGATTCACTGTACAGCCTGTGTTGGAAAACACGAAACCAACAAGTTGATGCACGCGCACCAATAACAAATTTCAATCTAATATCCATACCAATCAATTAATTTATTATACAATACAACTCACATCAACTCTGTTATAATGTTACAGCACGAACAGTTTCTGACAAGTATGCAGCAATCAAACAATAGGCCCATACAACAATCATCGCCATCTGACAATTCAATGTCACGGCCACCCCGCCGCATCAAATTTCACGAGCTTCGCCCGCTTCAACCGCTTTAGTCCGCGTAAAGTAAATAACATCAGCGGGCCTAATCAGCCAGCAAGTAGAGAGCTGAACACCTTCAAATGCATCGTCGTCCAACAATGGATCATCATTGAACAGTGGCGACAACGGCCCCGTCGCCGGCGGTCAAAACAATGGGGTTGGTGGCCCAGGTGGCCAATGTCCGCCCAATCCAATGATCAGGCAATTTTGTCACTCTAAATCCATGTCGGCTGGTGTTGTTGTACCCGTTCCAGGCATATCGAACAATTTGGCCCACAGTAACGGGCGTGAATCAAAAACAATATGATCAACAACAATGTGACATCGAATCAACATTATATGCGCCAAATGAATGGTGGACATCAAGTTCATTCGAATAATAACGACAACAATCTAATGAAGCAACAAGTGATCCGCGAAAACCAAAGAAACCAACAACAACAACAATAACAAATAACAACAACAACAACAACATCACCACCACTAAATGTCATCCTCGTCGCAACCGCAACCGCAGCAACAACAGCAACAACAGCCATCCCATCATCACAGATCGATCTCATCGCAACATTATCACAAACCAACAACAACAGTTCATCTTACAACAGCATCAACAACAATTACAACAGCAAACAACAACAATATGATCAGCAACTGCCACATTATCATCAAAACGGAAGTAGTCAAAACTTTATCAGTGCCAGACAAACGCAGAATTCATCAATTGTTTTGAGCAATCAAAATATAAACAATTTACATAATAGAAGCGCCAGTACTTCAATTAACTAATGTTTTACTTGGCCCACAGCAACAACAACATCGCACTGCTAATTACCCCCAGCATGTGACAAATTCTATTTGGTCCGTAGACGAGAATACAAGTAAAAGTCATGCCAAATATGGATTGTATGGAATGATGTTCAGGGATTGTAGTTTCAATCCATCAATAACTGATACGTCGTGTGATAATGTCTCAAATATTAGCCGGCTCGTGACCGCGGTGGCTCACCACCAGCCGCCCCAGGCCATTACATACACCCCACATCAGGTGCTGGACATCATAATGGCATAGCACACAACTCAAATGCTCACCTGTCATCCTTAGCCATTCTGCCGGCAAAAACACCCGGAATTTTTGCCCATATGCGACCTCATCTTCTATCTGATCTCAATGATAGTGTACTTTTGCGAAGTTGTATTTGCCATTATGGCTCTGATCGCTTTATACTATCATGCAACAAGCAAATGTTGGGCCCTGATTGGTGCAACCTTCGTGTTTTGCATCCATTTCATATGTCAATATTTATCCCTGAAGTGGTTATTCAAGATGAAATTAGAAGATTGTCGAAGCAAGCGAGACGCACAGGAGGAGCTCGAAGACGAGGAGAATTGTGTCCGAGACTATAATCGGATGCTTCGGTTAATATGGGAAACTATCAATGTGGTTCATGTACTTGGTTGCCTGATGGGGGCCACCGAGGTTCAGATGAAATTTCTATTAGCCATAGCATTGACGCGATCATGCACATATTCTGTCTAGGCTTCTTGGTTAGATACATCAAATTAGTTATACCTGTTACGCAGATTTATTATTAGTTAAGAAGCAGGCTCGAGATTTGTGCATACGTTGCGCATGATTCATGGCTTCCTTCTATCTGCACCATTGTTATTACTTCAATCTTATATGATTTGTTCACAAAACTATTCCACACAATCAATTATTAATTTAAGCATAACATCAGCATTATTGTCACTAATTAGTGTTTTGCTGGGCTCTGGCATCGTTCACCAAATATGCTCGCAAAAATCTTGGCCACAAATTCTCATTAACTTGGCAGGGTATCAGTTGCCAGATGCCCTGGCGACTTGGAACTACCTCGTCGAGAGTGGCCGCTTTGACCGTCTATGCTGTCTATTTTGGCTGCTGGTCCTGATTGTGTTATTACTTCATTTTATTACAATGTTCTTGTGGCTAATGAAGCCAGGAAATCTATTGAAGGACGAGCGCAACTTTTCCAGAGCCAAGAAGGTCATATTGGCGATTGGTGCTGCCTGGATCTATTGTATTGATTATGTAAATTTTTGAGGAGCGAAACTCGAGGGCTAAAATAGGTGTCTATTACCTGATCATGTTCCTGGAGAACAACCTGTTGTTCACAGTTTGCCAAACATTTCCGGCACAAGTCAAGTCACCTGGCTCAGAACCTGTCCATATTGCTTGTATATCTTGGATTTGTGTTTGGTATGTTATTCATGTTCTTATATTACAAATATTTCCATGTTAGAGTGTTAAATAATGGAATGTCGTGTAGTCAAGAGTCAATCGACTCTATTGCCGATCAGCTGTCACCGGCCGGAAAGAAGATTGCTGGTTTCAATGCAGGTACTCTTAGATTATGTAGTGAGGATAGTTTAACATCACGTTATAACAGCAATATAAGTGCCACACTGAGGACTGTCTCTCATCCCGATATAGCTAGAAACTCGAAACCACCATATTTAGCACCAAATCAAACGCCCTTGACCAGTCTGGTGGTGGTGTATTCAGTTGTGACCTTACACTGGGCACTAAGAAAACAAAAGGCACCTAAAGCACAAGTTAGAAGAATGAATCCTTAGATTCTCTACTTCTCTATTCATTTCCTCTTCTTCTCAATAAAATCAATAAAATACTAAAACTATCTTATGTTTGTTTGTAATACGTTTTAGAATACAATATCACAGCTCTTTTTTGTCCTTGATTTTGATCGTGGGAAGTTATACCGGAAAAGTAAATGTGAAAATTTATTTTCAACACGTTCGCGCATGTGAGTCGAGTCAAGTGAAAACATTTATAACAATGTTGTTTAGTGTTATCTAATAACTGATTACATAGAACATCATATTAGAAATTCTCCTAGCCTTTCCCTTAGTTCATATCTCCAGCTCATCATTAATCACAATCATCTTCTGTGTAATCATATCTTGGAGCAACATTTTGGTTTGTTGTTGTTGTTGATGATGATGATGAGGTGGCGTTCCTATTTGTTGTGGGTGTGTTACTATTGGGGTTGTTCTGATTGGTGGCTTGATCTGAGGTAGGATTTGTTACATTTGGATTCACAGGATTTGATTGGCTTTGGGTGTCTGATGTGGTCAAGTTTGCATTCGTCCCAGTTACAAAAGTTTTTCGACATATAGGGCAAGAGGCATGCTATGATTTTCGTGCGATGTTGGGAGAAAATTCTAGGTTAGTTATCATTTGTTGGTGAACATCGGAATGAATTACATATACGGATTTAGGTGATCAATCTACTACTTACTAGCTCCAACCAGGGTATAATACAGGCTTGATGAAAAAAATGTTCACAAGGCAGCTGTCTAGCACTGTCACCGACTTGAAAATCGTCCATACAGACAGTGCATTGCAGGTTAGTATTCTTAACTTGTTCATCACTTATCTTGACTGTTGGCAAATTTTCCACCTGTTCTTTCATGGCATGGGCGGTGGCCCACTATTAGAGCCATCCAAATTGTTCAATAATTGGTTATCACAGCATCAAATCCTGCATTGCCCCAAGCGTAATCACCAGGATTACTATGCAAGAAAAATGCAAAGGAAAGTCTATATTAATGAGTCCACGATTTGGCAGGTATCGGCTGATTACCGCTACTACTAGAACCTTGGTTATGGCTATTTGATCCGGATGTACCTTCTGGATATTGTGTACCAAATGAGACACCAGTTATGAAATCATTTAATACCATCAGCTAGGGTTTGGTTTGCGGCTGAGTATGCTGGATGCGCTTGTCCTGTTCCTGGTCAACCTGGCGGTTGATCTAGTGACTATTCTATTTGCTTGCGGCGGCTGGATTAGCAGACGAGCTCTCTGATGATGAAGATTGACCTAAAGCACTATCGGAGCTTGTTGTTGTGACGGGAGTTGTAGATCTTTGTGATGTAGATTGCTGCTGTTGATGTGGTGGTAGTTGAGCCGATGTGGTTGTTGTCCCTGCTGAAGGAGATTGTTGAAATAATCCTAATACTTGAGCTAGTGGGCCGTTGACTGCATCTAAGAATTCAACATCACTATTGTCGTCAGAGAACTCATCGCTAGACATTCTTGTTGCCACTAGTGAAGAGAGTCCGCCGTCCGAGCCGGCCATCTGAGATTCCTCGGCACTTGAATCTAAATTTGAGCCATGAATTGTAGCTCGTCCAGGTGTACTCAATGTTCCACCACCACCACCTCCTCCAGGCATCTCTTCAACAAAGCCCGAATTACATGATGGACATGTGAATTCAGGTAGCAATTCTTCGGCAGGTATTTGTGTATGACAATGATGACAATAATATCTCATATTTGAATTTTTGTTCAATGTCTTGAATGTGTCCTCTTGAAGCTAATATAATCAGTTATAGTCGGTGTATAGCTCAAACATATACTGTAAATGAGCAATTAGAAAAAGGTATTGGTATCCTTGGTATGGCCGAGATCTAAGTCCAATATTTAGTTACTCAATATCAAGTCCCAGTGGTGGTTGTAATAATAAAAACTTGTTAGTGACTGTCGTATTATAGCGTGTTTGGTACTCTGTTTAATTGCACCTCATGATCGAGGGAATAATCATTGATGGTATTATACAATACATAAGTGGGCAATAACTCACAATATTGTCTATCAACTAAAGATGTGTGATAGAGATGGGAGAGATCGTTCCTGCCGATAGCATTGCCAATTTTATTTTCTCTCTTTCTTTCTCTCCGTCTCTTTTCTGTCTCTCTCTCCATTTGTCTGCTGAAGGTGGAGGTTTTAATTCCACCGGACAGGAATGGCGTTTTTGACGCGTTTCCCAATTTCCCAGGTCCCACCGCTGCATGCCACGCCTTCTACTAATTTTCATTCGGACAGCATGCCATCACACATGGCGTGCGGGACAAGGTATGACTAGCATTCGAGATTGTTATAACCGCAGCTCTAAAATGACGAAACTTCAGCGCAAAACATTTTGAACACTGCAGTTTTGTATCTGGTCGACGACGACGCCGCTGCCCCGCCGCCGCTCGTTTGCGCTGCGCAGCGCAGAGGGCGAGTTCGCCTATGCTGGGACAGTTGCCTCGCCTCTCAACAACATCTATCACAAAGAACACGAACAACATCCTAACGTTGCAGTCGGCGACGTATGCGGCTGGCAATACCAACCCGAAGCAGGCCTTATCGGCAAGTTGGAAAAATTCACTACAGCATGAGAACCTTCGCACGGCCACAGCGGCGGGTGGCGAGACAACCGCCGCCGCCGCCCCAATCCCGTTCGCAACTTTGCATTGGCACTGCTTGGCCTTCGGGCACCTCACATATAGTCACCCCCACTCAATGAAAACGTGTTCGCGCCCGAAGCTCTGTGCACTTTCCACGGCAATTCTCGCAATTGCTCGACTTCCTCCAATAGCAGATGTGTTGTGCAAACAATGACAAGGCCTGCAAAAGAGGTTGTGTTGCTACGAAAATTACACAAAGTCAACTTATCTCTGGCCGCACCGCGCGACCTCTGAAGACAATTCAAGAAAAGACAATTCTTTAGTCAGATTACATTATACAATACTATTACCTGTTTTGGACACATATTTCCTCCACTATATTACACAATCAGTCAATTATAGCCTTCACAACCCAGGACTCTTGTAACCACAATCGACACGATCGATCACTAAACTAGATTTGCCTCGCTATTGCTCACAATCACTTCTTTTCTGAACTCAATTACTAGGCCCAATAATCAAAACCATGAACGTCAACAGAATCAGCTCATTTATATACAACAACCTATTTAGGAAGACCTCGACATTTGTTGTGGTCATCGGCACCACTGCTATCTTTGCTGACCGACTTGTCGACGCGGTGTCCGAGAGCATCTGGGGACGAATAAACGAGGGTCGATTATGGGAAAGATGTGAAGAAAAACTTGAATCTCGAGGCACCCAAGTGAATATATTCGTCATCTAGATGGGATACAACTAGGAGCGGATGAATAATTGTTACAGTGTTGAATAAATGTAAATGTTAGAACAAACAATCTAGAAAATTGAATAATTTTAAATATTTGATATTTTTAATGGTATCATCATTAAGACCTCCAAACCAGTCCTATTGATCCCTTAACAGCAAGTCTCAATTCAAGTCTCGATCCTCCAAGTACCTATACTCGAATGTGAATCCCTCCTTCTTCCTCTGGCCCCATTTGTCATAATCAAAGTAGATATAGGTACCCTGCTCGTATTCATCAGTTATTGACTTTGGTTCCTCGTGACGCTGAAACCACATCATATATTTTTGTATGGAACCTCCACGATTGCTTCTTCCAATGCTTTCGCCGCTAGATATTGAGCCTTCGTGCCCTATTGATGTTCATAGATTGGAGATTTTTAACAAATGATAGAAGAAATGTATTAGTTGTGTAAGGTTGCTTGCTTGAATGGATTGCAGGTATTAGAAAGATTGAGCCAACCATACTTACCTCCATAAAGTAAAAGATGAAAAACAGGGTCTCCGTTGACAATCTATGAAAGAATTCAGCCGTGTCAGAGTGTGGCAGGGCCGTTTTGCGGATAATATGACGGACTTTGACATCTTGTTGGGGGCAGGTAGAGTCTTAATCTCTGCGAATCAGATGGATAGATTTGATGATGTGTCGCCGAATCGAGCATAGCTAACTGATAATAGCATGACTTCGAAAGAGAAACCGGACCAAGGGGTGCAACACCGAGGAGGGGAGGAATTAATGTGGACAAGCTCTGATTCGTTGTCGCTGTGTTGTCTGGCCGCATATGTGGTTGGACAGAACTAGGTGTAGATTTCTTTGTCTTGCTCTTTTACTGCCTCAACTAGGCTAGGCTCTTCTGTTTTGATATTAACACTAGTCGAGACCTGAGCAGCCGTCGGCGCTCGAATCTTCTGAGTAGCTTGTGGTGAGGTGGGTGCTCCTGGTGATGCGACGCCGTTGTCTTAATTTCAGCTTGTTGCACTGCAACTGTAGCTGTCATAGGCGCTATGGGTTGGGTCACTGATGAGGTGGTTGCAATTGGCTGTTGTTGCTGCTGCTGTTGTTGCTGCTGCTGCTGCTGCTGCTGTTGTTGTTGTTGTTGTTGTTGTTGTTGTTGCTGCTGCTGCTGCTGTTGTTGTTGGAGTTGTTGCTGCTGTAGCTGTTGTTGTTGTTGCTGTTGTTGATGTTGAAGTTGTTGTAGTTGCTGTTGTTGTTGCTCTTAGTTGTTGTTGGGCCTGCAACTGTTGTTGTTGCTGCTGCTGCATGTTGTTGTTGTATTTGTTGTAGCTGTTGTAATTGTTATTTGTTGTTGTTGATGTTGTACCGCAGAAGATATTGATGTTGTAGCTGGTAACAACTTGTTGATGGTTGGGGTGCCGTCGGTGTTGATACCTCCGTTGTTGTGATCGGTGTCGGATCGGATGTTGCTATTGTGGCTGATGTTGTTGTTGTTGTGGTAGAGCTGGTATGTGGTGTGGTTGTGGTTGTTGTTGTTGGCGGTGTCACCGTTGATGAAGATGAATTGAATGAGGATACTGTCGACGTCACAACATCTTCACCACTGCAACCTTTGGCAATGCAATTGTTTCCGCGTTATCTAAATCGAGATCATCATATATCAACTCACTATCTTCAGATTGTTCAGGGTCCTCTATATAATACTCAACATCGTCTTTGATTGTTTTGATTTGTTCCACATCGAGCGTTAAATTATCCAACTTTCTAAGAATAAGTTCTAATTTAACAATATGAAAACGATGCTTCATTAAAGATGATCTAATTTTATCGATTTGTGCCTCTTTCTCTTTGTCACGTTTCTTCTTGAAACTAGCCACAAGAGATTCAATCTCACTTTCATATTGTTCTGATTGCAAAATTCAATGCATCGATTGATTTTGACAGCCATTGATTGATTTCGTCCTTTTCCTGTTGGGCTGGATCTAGTTTCTGTGCGGCACCAAGACCTTCCTTACTGTAAGCTTTAGTTTTTGTTTCACGTTCGACCACCTTAAATCTTTCCATCTGTGTTTTCCAATCAATTTTCTATTCTCGATTAATTGGCGTTTGTCTTTGATATCGCTAGAAGCTAACCATGTTTTTATCTGATCCCTTAGCCTTTGGAGTTTTTTAATTTCCTTCTTGAGATCTGATTCATATTTTTCCTTTTGATTGCTATTGTCAGTTGCATTGTGTACCTTTTGCCAAATATCCTCGAACGTTTCGACACCTTCGGTGACTTTCTTGAGACATCGTTCGATCTCTCGCCCTGAAGTCTTCTCCTATCCGCCATACTGTCGTGTGTTAGTGGTTAGATCTGCCTACTCAACAATATAATAATAACAATAGCAATAAATTCTAATGATATAATCTAATATAAACTTATGTTTTTCTAATATAAACTTATGTTTTGTCATCAATAAAAAGGACATAAATAGATGTATCGAGGAATATGTCGAACATTGAACTGATGTTTTTTCTACGCAAATGGAATAAGACGAAAGCCATGAGTTTTTCTGGGCTGGCGCTACCTTTTTATTGGTAATATTTGCTTGTCTGCGTTGCCGCCGTCGCTGCTGCTGCCGTAGCTGCCGCCGCCGCCGCTGCTGCTGCCATCGCTGCCAATGTCTGTTTCAATCTTTCGTTGCCACTGTCGACGCGTTTACTGAACGCTGCCCTCGTCTTGGTCGCCGTCGTTGGCTCTCGCGAATGGCCCGTCGAATGGATCCTCGAATACGTTGCGCACAGCATCGCACGACCACCACCATTGTGTTTTGTACGGCCCATCAAACAAACGATCTTCGTTCGTGTTCGACTTGGATTCGGATCGAAATTTTCGCTGGACTCAATGGAGAATCACGTGCAATGGCGATGGGCCGGCGGCGAATCGTACACAAACAGGTCAGCTGATGGGACAGGGACATTGCGAATCGTAATCCAAGCCGGATTCGCACGGACATCCCATTTTCGAGTCAACCAACACAACCCGTCCTGTGTTTGTGTTATTTTCGTGAAGTGGTTTGTATGTGTGTGTGTGTGGTATGCGTGAGTCGGCGTCTCAAAAAGAGTTAGGGTAGCCTTTCAAGTTGAGATCATATCAAATATCATTTCATCCTCATCATCAACATTCTCTTGTGCAACCTCCCAAAGCATCGAAGCCATAATCATCACCAAGTTGACCCAACCAATCTACAAGTCCAAAGGCGCCAAAAACTACACGAGCCGCACGTCGACTGGCGTTGGCGCCACCACGCCTGCAGCTCCTATGCCCAATGGATCACTTACACGCCGGCCGGTTACAGTGACGATGCCAGGAATTGCACGCACTCTGTTGTCCAGTAGTAAATCCAACTCACCTCATCACATCAGCCCACCACCCCACAAGAGTCATTATACCTAAAAATTGTCTCATAGTATCTCAACATCCCACAGGAGAGCAAACATTTTTTGGCACAACGACAACATCAAAAACAAAGAGGAAGGACCACAATCAAGATGGTGGCTCCAAAGATATTGAACGCTGGACGAGGCACTATTTGTGTTGAGGGCAACATTGGATGCGGTAAGACAACCTTTTTGGAATTCTTTAGGGACAAATTCCAGACCTCTGGTGAACCTGATCCAGGTGTTATAGCGGAACCTGTTGAAAAGTGGCGCAATGTAGAGGGCGAGAATCTTTTCCAATATCTCTATAAGGATCCTGCTAGATATTCATTGGCTTTCAGACTTATGTTCAATTAACAATGATGGAATTGCACATGAAACGGCCCAGGTTGATGGAGCGATCCATCTATTCTGCACGATACTGCTTCGTGGAGAATCTATATCAACTAAATTATCTATCAAGACTAGAGTATGTTATATTGGACAAGTGGTTCAAGCATCTCGTTTTGAACGGCAAAGACGGAGCCGACAATTGGTCAGCGAACAAAGAACTGGAATACAACCTGTTGTCCAAGCCAACCAGCGTCGACATAGACATGATAATCTACCTCAGGTGCTCACCCCAAAAGGTCTTGAATCGTATTAAAGTGAGATCTCGTTCCGAGGAGAAAGACATCTCATATGATTACATTCAGAGCCTGCATGAGTTGCATGAAGACTGGCTCATAACCAAGAAATTTCCTGCGCCAGCAAAAGTATTGGTATTGGATACCAATTGTACACAAAGCTCTCTGCCTAGATTATACGAGAAAGCAGCCCCTTATATTTTTGGAGAAAAGAAACTCAACAAGTCGGTCACAACTGTATCCATCGATAACGAGGCCATCTTAGGTGTTCATTGAGAATGAGAATCTGAACTAACACTCTCCAATGACGATGATTGATACCTGACCCCATTTTTACGGAACATGTTGACTTTTTGAGAATCCAAAATCTACAGATTATAAAAACATAAGACGACGAACGGCATTTGCGATGATAATATATTCTTTTTATAGATGGATGTTTTCTTATCATCACTCTATCATCTTATCTTGTGGTGTACTCTTTGGGTCGACTATCTGATCCATAAGATTCCTATGTATGGTAATGGCCAACTTGGCAGCCTTAGGTAAGATTTCTTTCATGGGATCTGGATGCAAACTCCCACAACCAGACTTTTTGTATAGGAGAGACTACCTCTCGTCGAACGCCAGTGTAAGTCTTGCTACCACCAGCAGCCTCTTCTTCGGTCACATCGGCAACATATTGATCATGTATTCTGGTCAGTGTCAATAGTATGAGTAAATCTGTTGTGTTTATGGGACAATATTCCTCTGAATCGGAGGATAAAACAAAATCGTTTGCATCCTCTTCGTCAGCAATCAATTTGGGAACGCGTGTGTCATAAAGGCAGCCTTAATACCAATAGCTGAGAGATCCAATAGTTGTGCAACAGTACTACATTCTAGAATCAATACATCCACATAGACTATCCAAACTTTGTGTCCCTCCGATATACACAACGCCTTCCTATCAATAGTTGGTATGATGGAATTTTGTAATATAAAACTGAGCTCCTGGGCAAGCTCTTCGCCGCCTCGTCCCTCAAATTTGGGGCTAGCGTTTGCCGAGCAGTCGACGTTTATTTCTACTATCCCGTGATCTGGTTCATCCGGCGATGGAGCTGTTACCTCGACCTTGACTCCTACAGTGATATTACAATTCTTCGATCGAACTTGGGCACTCCCATTACAGCTCGAGACCACGCCTGTTTGGACACTTGTATGTCGAATCTCAAAACAAGATCTGCCATCAATTCTAAAGTTATCTGTGACACCGCTAATAGCTAGTGCGAGCTCCCCTCACTTAATAAGTCGCCTAGCTCCTCCATTGCAGTTTCTCTTGGACAAATATTAGCTATTTGACATCTTTATATAATATTTAATTAATTGACAATCAATGAACTGATGGGTGGTGATTTGAGATCAGTTTACAGAGGTAAACAGACAAGCATGTGCTCGTGAGAGCCGCATCTCGTGCGTCTGCGTGCCGACATGTGACCGGCGCAAGCAGCAACATCCACCACCTCGATGATTGTAATGATGCCAACAGACCAATCTTTCTTGTTGAGTGAATATTACCAAACCTATCTGGTTTCATTATTGACACCTATTTCTTGGTGAAACATGAAACAAACAGACATCTGCGCGAATACGACAAACCGTTGAAGTGGTTGGAATATGTGATGAGCATCATCGATGTGGTCCCTAAGAATGGCATTGTTTGAGGCAGTGTGGGCTAGGCGATATCTTAAACATTCTCGAGGCGCCCCAACTCAGATCCTACTACCGAAGATCCGCCATTTCGTCAAATCTACCGTCGTCGGGCACACTAGCGAGCTGAAGTTCGTGACAAAATGTGATTCTAAGTGAGAACTCGGTGAGTTTTAGATTTACCACCATTTGAGTTGGACAATGACTCTGACAATTTTATTCAGGCGCATTACTATTTCTAGATAGATGATACCGAATGTATCGTCCACGAGGATCACTATAATGAGCAACCATGGGTCCCAATTACATGACAATAACGATTTTCTTCTAGTTAGCTTAATAAAGAAGAACAAGCTCAGAGTTACAACACCAACTTACATAGATCTACATCTCTTGCTATGTCTACAAAGCTAATGGTTAAAGACTGTCAGCGGATGGGCTACTGCTGCAGGCAATTTATTGAATGTTGGAGCATTCGCAAAAATGGAATACATAATTATGTTACAGATACTAATTAATTATAGTACTACTACTTCATCAGCGTCTAGATGACTAATTATTAGTAAAATTGAACCAAATATTGTACAAGCTTGCTAGGTTCCAATCACTTATGAGACCATCGAGTGGATCATCCAGGCCCTGAGGCTCTTCCCATCTGAGCTCGATGGGCTTAGAAGAGGAATTGTTGGTTTCAACTCAACGATGTTATGTTTACTATCAATAAATCACAACTATTTATATACAGTATAGTATCCATGTACATTATAATGCCACAGCCACCATGCTACACTTACTGTTGATCACCTCCGACCACGGCACTGTGATGAAAGTAATGGTGATGGTGACGTTGTTGTTGTTGATGGTGATGCTGATGTCTGTGGCTACTAAGTTCACCTATGGAACGAGCCAAACACCTAAAGCTTCCTCGGGTGTTGTCACACACTTCCGATTGCTTATTGCAGGTGTGCAAGTTGAGCTTGCATTCGTCAATGTCGAGACAGGAGACTCCATCTGTGGCTAGCTTGAAGCCAGAAAACAATCGCAGCGGTCCTGGTCGATGTGCCGCCTGGTTATAGGGTCCAGAGAGCCAGCCTGAAGGCAGCGTTGCGAGCATCCATTCGCCATAGTACAGTCGATTTGAGCGCCTAGTGGATGAAGAGAAACCATCGACTTTGTTAGTTATATGAAAAAAAATTTGTTGTTGTCACTTGTATTGTTCGTTCTTAAACAGATTTAAAACTTACCTGGTTCGAGTAGTGTACTTGACAGTCTGGGCAGATTCTCCTGGCAACACTCAATGTAGGTCTGCTCATAAAGTTGGCCAGAGAGCGATGAGGCCAGTGGCGATATGAGCTTGCACCTGGCGGCGAGGCTCTGTTGAGTAGGTAGGCTGGACTCGTTTTGGGCTGTCGTCTTGGCGGCCAGGATTCCCAGACTGCAGGACATGCAGCAATCGTTGAAGGACTCAGTGGCCACGGTGGCCTCTTTGCTCAGCTCCACGTCCATACAGGCGGCTCCCGACTTGGCAAATTGTTTACCTGAGTCACAGTTCCTGTTGCGATGGTAGCCCAGACAACACGACTCGAGCACCATCTCGCACTGGTCAGCAAAGCTCGGCTCGCTCTCGAGCAGAGCCTCGGCCGCCGAGGCCAGCATCAGCTGACTTCGTGACTGCAGCAGGTGGCCGGAAGGCCCAATCAGTGCCTCGCGAGCGCCCAATTTGCAGTTGAACTTCTGGCTCTCGATTGCCTTCTCGCGGCCCACCTGACAGCAGCGCTCGACCAGCCGGCTTTGCGTACTTGTTGACGCCGCATAGCTAATTACAGACTCGCAACTGAACGCGCCCAAAGCGAAAAGGACACTGATTGACTTCGGTATGATGACTTTCATGACTAATTGAGATGTTGTGTGTGCTAATTTGCTGGTCGCTTATTGATGATTGAGAGATTCAGATATTTAAATTGAGTTCCTCTATAATTCTAATTATGCTTTGCTTGTCGTTTCGTTTGTTTTCAATCAATTTGTTGTTGTTGTTGTCTCCTTAGCTGGATTGTGTAATTCTTTTCGTGGCAAATCTGTTTATCATCACTTGAAGTAGAGGCAGCAAATAGGTGTGTTATCATCGACACAACTCTTGATTTGTTATTGTTGTTGTCTATTATATCAGAGAGCCACACTCATTGTCTTGATCTCTATGAGTTTTCTTGGGTTGTAGTGCTTGTGTTCTATCTGTGTTTATACTGGCTATTTATGATAATTTGAGTTGCTTTCTGTTATTGGCTTGTTTGTTTTCCTGGAATCAAAAGTTGGCAGTGATTCGAAAGGAATCCTTCGGTGCTCGCAAAATTCTGTCAGTTGAATTGAAATTCTTCAAGTGTTTTGTAAATGAATGGTCCCTTTTGTGTTCGTCGAGTTGTTTTGCGAGGATTGTTGTTATCTTAACCACTTTGATGCCAGCTACGTCTCTCGTTCTCCGTACAGTCTAAGTGGCCCAATCAATTGCAGCCACTTGGAGCGGAGACATCTCAGGTTCAGCTTGAGCTTGGAACGTCTCAGTTGGAGGAGATGATGACAATCGAACAGGTGGGGAAGGAAGGAAGGAAGGAATGAAGGAGTCAAGCGATAAAGCCAAGTGACTTCCACCTGAACTGGAAGTCACTCGAAAGATGGAGCTCTATTGGAAGTTGAATCCACTTCTCGTTCGGCTGCACCTGCAAGCCTTTTTGGCTGGCCAAAAGGAGAATACCTGCAAAATTAGATGCACAGGACGACCACCACGACGATGCCGATGTTGGGGCAAGTCTGTGCGGCTCCTCTCATTTGACGTCATGGTGGGCCAAACATATCTGATTCATGGCCACCCCTAAACGTCCGCCACAAGCAGAGAAGCGCCACAACACGACAGGTGTCACTGACCACAGACGACCGAACGAGTTCAGATCTTTATGCTTTATCGGCCGAAAGAGTTGAACTTCTCCAATGCCGGCGTCGTCCTGTTGCCACCAACAAGCCAACAGAGAATCTATTCGGTCGCGTGGTGCCCTCTAGGATATCGGCAAAAGAGCTCACCTGCTGGTGGTGAAACTGGAAGCGATGCTGCGGTTAATAGACTAAACGATTCGGTCATATCTAACGGTTCTCGTAGTGTATCTATCTTGGTTTTACTCTGCAACAAACATTAATTTTTTATGCCCACCTCTTCTCTAACGTTTTTGGACGAATTCAGTTTGTCCATCGTCAGCCTGTTTGTTGCACTTTGTTGAGCTCTTTTAAAACTGCTTACCCTCTCTTAAATCATCAGGTGACCTTCAAATTTCACCAGTTTCGTTGTCTGCCTAATATTGAAAGCAAGAATGTATTTCGTTTCTGCTCGTTAGCCAGCTTGTTGGTAGCAGTGACCTCTGACTAACGATGATTAAACAATGAATCAACAACGAGTGAACGGCGAGACAAGTGAAAGTTTTCATGGTTTAGAATTCCTGCTCAAAACGAGGATTGACACTCACTCTGGTCAGAAATATCCTCAGGCCCATATTACCTAGTCATAGAGCATTATAATCACACCAGATATTCTTTTTCTCCTAAAAGAATCCTACTCCAATGAGATTCATGGCCAAATTTTGGAGGTTACATTGCTGTAGACTGAAGGCTTGCGCTGCGACAGAGGCAGGCAAGGTAACGTAATGATGGCGGCGAAATCTCGGCCTCAGTAACGCGCACGCGTTCGATGCGAAATAGCGAACGAATGCTTCTGCGTGCCCGAAAGATTCTACATGGCATCTTTGGGTTCGACAGGGGTCCTCCACCATAGAATGCTCATATAAATTTTATTCTTATTAGTTACATAATATATAATGTGAATTGGGCTTGTTTGTCATATGCACCAAGATGAGCAACCTGATTTTAAAATTAAGTTTCCTCAGCTAGCTAAACTGGAAGCAAAGCCAACGGATCTCGTGCCTGATGGCCAATAAGAAAACAAACAAATCTGGGGCCATTAATTAGGTGAAGAAACAAAGCGGGCGAATTTATTTATTATCAAGAATCTCATTCATTCAATCATTCGATAAATATGTTTACTATTTATTAATCGCGATCTGTATCATATTCAAAATTTTGAATGATAAAATACCAAAATAACCATGCTTGACTTTGTATTGTTTAACTCAAACAATGGCTACCTGGAGGGCCTGGCCAGAGGCTTCAAGGACGCATTGTTGAAGACCAGTGATTATACTAATTTGGTTCAATGTGAGACACTCGAGGATCTCAAGGTTCATTTGGGCACAACAAGCTACGGAATTATATTGGCAAATGAATCTATGATAAATGTTCCCATCATCGAAGAGAGACTTCGCGAGCAAGCATGCCGGGAGTTTCAATATCTGAGGGCGCAGGCCAGTGGACAGCTGGCAACCTTTTTGGACTTCATCACCTACTCATACATGATAGATAACATTATTTTACTCATAACTGGGACACTGCATCAGAGGCCGATTGAGAACTAATCACCAAATGTCACCCATTGGGAGTTTTGACCAAATGGCTGCCATTCATGTGGCCCAAACGCCAGCTGACCTATACAATGCCGTCTTGGTTGACACACCATTGGCACCATTTTTCGTTGATTGTATTGCCGAAGAAGACCTAGACGAACTGAATATTGAGATTATCCGCAACACTCTATAAGTCGTACCTAGAGACATTCTATGATTATTGTAAGAAAGAAATAGGTGGTAGAACTGGAGAGGTGATGTGTGAAATATTGGCATTTGAGGCAGACCGTAGATGTTTTATTATAACTATTAATTCATTTGGCACCGACTTGACTAAAGAGGATCGAGCCAAACTATATCCTAGATGTGGTCATTTGTTTCCCTATGGGCTGGAAGTTTTAGCCAAAGCCGACGAATACGAGCAAGTAAGAAATGTTGCGGAATATATTGGCGATTATAGAGTCCTATTCGAAGGATTGAGCGATGGAAACCAAATGAATGAGGACAAGAGTCTTGAGGACAGTTTTCCAGCATGAAGTTCAAATGAATGTGAACGCTTTCATGCAACAATTTCATTTTGGAGTATTTTTATTCATATCTCAAGCTGAAAGAGCAGGAGATCCTGCAACATTGTTTGATAGCCGAATGCATAGCCCAAAGCACCGACAAAAGATCGACAACTACATAACAATCTTTTAAAAATGAGGCAATAATGTAATTTGTTCAACAATAACAATCCAATATCAATCAAATTGATCAATTTTTCCATTAATCCTAACCATTCCATTGTCGCTCGAACTAGGGCTCTCCAATATATGAAGGCGCATATCACTCAAAGCCAAGGTCACCATAGTTTTACAGGATCTTGTGGATCTGCTCGAATAATTGCTTGATACCCGTGAAGGGCAACATGTTGTTTATTTTGCTTTCTCAGTTGTTGATGAGTATCCAAGGCAGTTCACATTATAGACTAATTGTAACTTCCTGCTTGTAGTCAAATAATGACTAATAATGACAGATTCTGAGCATTCTGTTATTGGGTCCCGTGAAGTGGGCTTTGGTGTAGGAACATCGCGCAAGATTCTGCTAATTCTATAACACCACCGTTGTCTAGGTGGCATGAATACCAATCCTATTGTAGTTCCAACAAGTGCATGTAAACCCTAATCACTCGTCGATCAATCGATTTCGACAAGTTGATATCCAAAGTGGCTAATGAGATTAGGATGACGCCGAATTCTTTGGATTTTGCTTCAAGTTTTTCTCTCTTGGGCACTGGCGACAACTTGAAGTCCTTCCCAAGAACGCCCGTCATTTGACTTACTACTCGTGTTGCTAGCCAACTGTAACTTCTGGTTGCTTTCATGCATAATCCATTGATTATGCAGCCAGATATGAAGCCTCTACGTGCTATGGAGATAGCGTCCAATGCGCTCTTGGCGTAATCATCCGGCATTGGATTGAGAGGGAGTTGGCCGCTTGAAAGCCAATACCTGGTTCATATGATGTGTCTGAACGGCGCCAGGGGTGAGATTCACAATATCGATGGGATGATGCGAGTATTCCATTTGAAGTTGGAGCGAAAATGAATCCATAAACCTCTTGGTGGCCCCATAAACGGCTGCGTACGGAGTTGGGATTGAGCCCAAAATCGAGGACACATTCACCAGTAGACCTTTGCCGCGGGCAACCATCGACGGCATTATCATTCTGGTTAGATGCAAGGTGGCCAGTATGTTCACGTTGATCTGGCCAAGTATGAACTCCATGTCGTGATTGTTGAATCTACGGATCTGGCTTGGATAGGTGCCGGCATTGTTGATTAATATACCAATATCCCTAATGTCTGCATCGATTTGGTCTCTGATCTTGTTGAAGTTCTCGGGCGACGAGTCCGACAGGTCAATCTTGACGGTCATTACCTGGCCCACATTCGATTCCTTCTCGAGCGAGGCTTTGGTTGCGGCAAGTTTCGTATCGTTTCGTCCGATGACTATGATCGACATGCCTCGTCTCGCAAGCTCTCTGGCCAAGGCCAGTCCGATGCCATCTGTAGAGCCTGAAATAACAGCCCATTCTCCGTATCTTTGCTTCAAATCCCTCTTTGGCAACAAAATCGACTGAAAACATATAATTTGAGGGCTAATCTAGATGTGTTAGATTAATTTATCTATCAGCAGTAAGTGATAAACGCTTATTGTCCAGGCCGAGAGCCCATGACGACTTACATTTATAAATATTGGATATGATCTTCAAGGAGTAAATTAATATAAATACAAGTCCAATGGCTGCGGCCACCGTTACAAGACCATTGGAATATCCTTTAACTCCTTGGACTAGCTTCTCGATAACTTCCAACAGAGACATTTTTTTTTTTTTGTAATTAAAGATAACTTTAAAGTTGTCAAAAGTTGGGATGAAATGAATGTTGTTAGATAACTTGAATGCTCTAGACTAGTGATAATAATTGAGATAAGAGCTTTTTGTTCTTCATTCCATGAGAGAGTCCCAAACGAGACTCCATATGATACTAAGGCCTACCAGTTGCAGTGCGCCTCTCAGCAGGTTTATGACTAACTTGAAAAGCCGTTAAATAAAACAGGTCCAAGGAGAAGCAGCAGAAAGAATTTTGCAGTGGCTCCTTTCTACTCTCTTCTTTCCTTACGATGCAGTTCATGGGCACACTCTGGAGAGCTCTAAGGCTAGTTGTTAGCTGGACCCTTCATAGAGGCAACTCACTGGTGCTCAACAATTCCTTCGTTACATGAATATAAGTAAACAACACTTGTATTGTTACAAGTTTCCTTACAATTGTTCATAAGATAGCACTGAGAATCTTTTAACATCACCTTCGGGAGGTGAAATTCTGAAAATTTCCATGCTGGCTGTTCCTCAGGTGTGAGAACAATCAAGTAAAGGACAATCAAGGAAAGATAAATCAAAAAGCGTTCTAATGAGCTGAAACAACATGATGATGTGGCCAATACTCCTATCCATTTGGTAGGACAACAAATCGCAACTTCTCCAAGTGCTTCTGTAAATCAATCTGGGAGGTTACCACAAAATCAATCATTCTCTATCGGAACGGTCCCATCAATTACTCATGACTTGTGGTCTAACATCTCCAAAAACATGAAGGTAATCTTTTCATCATAACTCCAGGTTTGTTGGACAAAAATCATGACGATAAGGTGTATGCCCAATTTTGATACAAGTCATGGCTAGCCAGGCTCTAGATGTTGGTTTGGGGGCGTTTGAGACACCCAATCTAAATCTGATCGTATCGAAAGAGTGGGTTGTTAGCAAGCATCCACGTGACTCGGAGGTTGGGTGGTCGTGGGCATTACGCGCAAATCAAACACAAGTCTCACACTGTGAGTCTCGCACACAAACACAATTCCTTCATTCTCGAGTGTGGTCTGTAGATGCACAATCATCTGCCATGGACGAGCGGCTGCATCAGACTAAAGAACAAATTTAACTTTTATTATCATCAATCAATCAATGTAAGACTCATTATTTTTATTCTGATTTTGAGTTCATCCCTATTATGAACACTCCCGACAACACTATTACAACCCCATAGTATTAATTAAGCCATCCAAACAGGTGTACAAGGAATTGATCATAACAACAATCAAAACCAGAAACTTGAAAAGATAATGCAATAATTATTAGCTCTGGCGTATATTTAATTTTAACCGTAAACTTTCCTCACAAGCACAATGACTCGAGACGTTATATCCAGTACCAAAACAGTCATACAAGGCCTGGACGCATTGAAGAATGAAAACAATAGCCTTTTGAATGGGATTAGATCATCTCTAGCCAATACGCCCTGTCCAGATGACTCGAGCTTGGACAAGGCAAATTATTTGTTGATGCAAGAGAAGGCTACAATCATTGAGAAGAGTACTAGCTCAATCGAGTTGGGTTTAAGTGAGGCTCAAGTGATGATTGCTCTCCAACAACATTTACAAGCAGTCGAGGCGGAGAAACATAAATTAAGGGCACAAGCAAAGAGATTGAGCCAAGAAAATACTTGGCTACGTGACGAATTATCTAAAACACAACAAAAACTAATGGAGGCCGACAAGGATAAAATAACACTGGAAGAGAGAGAACAGAAATCTTAAATTTAACTTATCTCTGAAAGAAATTGACGGACAAGCCGGTGGAACTAGCACGAGTGCTACCTCCAGGTTCTATCGAAGAAACTAACAGTACTAGACCGATGACACCTGCAACGCCACAGACACATGCGACACCGGCAACACCCCCGACACCACTAGTCAAACGCACCAGGAAAGACATCAATTGGGGCGAGGTTAGAACATGTCTATATTGCAAGGCGTATTACTCCAAGATGAAAGCCGAGATGAAATTCACAGCCAAAGATTCCACTCCCGTCGACCTTACCAGTCGATGAGCTCGGTTAAGGTGCCGGGTTTCCCACCAGATGAAGTCTTCGAAAGAAGGAAGGGATGCTACAACCCGACTGAGCCAACAGTTATCCGAGAGATAATCAAATTAAAATTGAACAATTTTGGGCTTTCAATCATCTGTAAGATCAACTACAGGAAGAATAATATAGAACTAGAGGTGTACGACTTCTTACGATGTATGAATGCATATTCGATAATGTCCGCCTATATGATGAAGGAGGAGGCGGCACAAGCAAGTTTGAGGGAGTCAAGTATTTCTATAGCAAAGAATCTGCAGCTCAAATTGACACCATTTGTGATACTGAAAGGATTAGCGGACAAATATGCAGGCTGTGAGGGTTGCATGGGACTCAGCTACGAGCCTACTGATCTGTTTACGGATGATGAGGACCCGGATGACATTGCAAGTTGAGCAGTCGCGGCCGTCCGGACACTCGCAACACTTGCAACACCACGAGAACCCAGGACGCCAACATTCAAAAAATACGGGACAAACAATTAGAATCTCAGCTATGCCACACATAATGTAATTATATCGTATTATAACAATGTTAGAAATAAATTTATACTAGACCAAAATTTGAGCAATTGAACGTTCGTTATTCGATCAGTCGACCAGCATTTGGTGGATGATTTGTCCACTGTCTGTTGTGTCGTTGGTTTCGCACGCCTTTGGGCCTGCCAGGCTACTCCTAAGAGTGCATGTTTGGTAGTTGGCCGTGAATGATGGCCATCGATGTCATTTCAACACCTAGTCTGGCCTCCTTGTCACCCATCAGTACCACTCACCACTACCAAACAAGCGGTGCGACACCAACGCTACCCCTGAGTAGCCCCCGACACCGCCTCTCGAGGTGACGGCCAGTCTACAGTGCACATGTCATGTGCATAACCAGACGCCTGATAAAACTCCTGAATATTGGACCTGCTCACGTGACTTCCTGAATATAAAATCTTCCCATACTATCATCCTAACACAAATTTCTCTCAAGTTGTCCCAAAACTCAACGCCAAGGGAAGAGACCTGCTCCAGAAACTTCTGGTTTGCTTGCCGCCCAAACGAATCTCGGCTGATGCTCCCTAAATCATTCATATTTCAACGATATTCCAGCGGATATAACAGACTAGGTCAATGATGTCGACACAATGTTGGGTAATGTACTAACTAACTAATTTACTAACTGATTGAAAATTCCTTGTTCGAATTGAAACAAATGAGCACAAAAAATGTAATGAAGCGGAACCATTTTAATGGTCAACTAGCTCAATATGTTCATCAATGTTATGGATGAGTTGGACGAAACATACAGTTGAACTTAATAACATTAGCTTGATGACGAATCATCTAGCATTGGTCTACCAATAACGGGTCGAATTCGAGCCCTCGACCAGACCGTCGGTTCATTTGATGCCATGAAACTCTTTTGATCGAACCAATTCAATCCATATATGTGTGAGTTTTGAGTAACTAGGAATACGAAAACGTTGAACACGAACGATGTCTAGGACTCAACTACAAAGAAGATGAATTCAGTGCCTTGCCCTACATAGACTTCAGGGCCCATGTCTCGAAACGAACACGGATCAAAGACAGAATGGTTCAAAACTCGAATGAGAAGGCTAACAATGCTTGTGAATTAATTAACGACATCATTTGAGACACTTCAATTGTCTAGAATTTATTGCTCACTAGCTGTTTCATCATATATTCACCCAACAATTCACTTATCCTCAACTCCACGCCCATAGTATAATTATAAATGATTGATACAATCACGTTAGTTCATTTCGTTGTTTAATCAAGTCGCCAGAAAACATATATCAGGTTATTACACCATCAGCAAGGTCTGATATGGTTTGTCTTGATCAAAGAATTGTGATTAAATAGGTGAACCTGGCGGAATGTTGGCTGGTTATCATCGTGACGAGACGATCAACTTGACGAATATGAGATCTCTCGATCGGATTGGGTGGAGAGCCTCAATTATGATATGCAATCCGGCAAAGAAGACGAACACATACCCAATCATCGGCTTGTTGTGCACGACCTTAAGGCGGCCTGGACTAAAGAGAATAGGGACGTCGTCGTTGGTATATTCGATGCCTTCATGAATAGCCAATAACTGAAGAGAAATCTGTCCACCGAGGCCTGAAGCCTATCAGAGTCGACGGTTCGGCGCCCAGCTGTGTACCACAACACCAACAGAGCATAACAAATACCTCGCCGCCATACAGGCACCAGAGACACCCGTCAACCACCTCGTTGATTGTGATTAATCAAGTGTCGTCTGTTTCGAAGAATCGAGCCACTTCAATGTTACAAAAGCTCATAGCCGACTCACAGAGAACAACCCAAATGATTACACTGAAGAGACGCATTCAGGTGTGGCTGCCGAAACCCATCTGTACGGCGTAGAGGCTTGCCAAATGAACGATGTTGTTCATATCAATTGTTTGGTGGAACTGGTCAACTCGCAGATGGTTCTATATGGCACAGAGACGCCAGGTTATGTCATTGATAGCGCAGCCAATACCGAGATTCGTCAGGCCACCCATTTGCCTACTTGGAAGAACAGAGCCCTCTTGTCAAAGACCACTTGGACTGGCTCCTTCGTTGTATGCAATACTATGCCATTGTTGATGGCCAATGTCAGAGCCCTAACGAGTCCTCCAGGTCGTTTATATTCATCAACGAAAGTGACATTCAATGGGTAGAGCCGGACATTATTGATTCGCGTAGTGTCATTAATGATTATCGGCGCTCTAAACATGAAGGTAATGACGATAAAGTGTATGGACCAATTTTGATACAAGTCATGGCTAGCCAGGCTATAGATATTGGTTTGGGCGTTTGAGACACCCAATCTAAATCTGATCGTATCGAAAGAGTGGGTTGTCAGCAAGCATCCACGTGACTCGGAGTTGGGTGGTTGTGCGCATTGCGCGCAAATCCAATGCAAGTCTCACACTGTGAGTCTCGCACACAAACACAATTCCTTCATTCTCGAGTGTGGTCTGTAGATGCACAATCATCTGCCATGGACGAGCGGCTGCATCAGACTAAAGAACAAATTTAACTTTTATTATCATCAATCAATCAATGTGAGACTCATTATTTTTACTCTGATTTTGAGTTCATCCCTATCATGAACACTCCCGACAACACTTTTACAACCCAATAGTAATATTTAAGCCATCCAAACAGGTGTACAAGAAAAACCTGATTTATTATCTGGACTTTAACTTTATTATATATTGAAAATATATAATCCAAGGAATTAGTCATAACAACAATTAAAACCAGAAACTTGAAAAGATAATGCAATAATTATTATTAGCTCTGTCGTATATCTAATTTCAACCGTAAACTTTCCTCACAAGCAAAATGACTCGAGACGTTATATCCAGTACCAAAACAGTCATACAAGGCCTGGACGCATTGAAGAATGAAAACAATAGCCTTTTGAATGGGATTAGATCATCTCTAGCCAATACGCCCAGTCCAGATGACTCAAGCTTGGACAAGGCAAATTATTTGCTGATGCAAGAGAAGGCTAATATTATCGAGAAAAGTATTAGCACCATTGAGTTGGGTTTAAGTGAGGCTCAGGTGATGATTGCTCTCCAACAACATTTACAAGCAGTCGAGGCGGAGAAACATAAATTAAGGGCACAAGCAAAGAGATTGAGCCAAGAAAATACTTGGCTACGTGACGAATTATCTAAAACTCAACAAAAACTAATGGAGGCCGACAAGGATAAAATAACATTGGAAGAAGAGAACAAAAATCTTAAATTTAACTTATCTCTGAAAGAAATTGACGGACAAGCCGGTGGAACAAGCACGAGTGCTACACTCAGGTTCTATCGAAGAAA
Source organism: Oxytropis ochrocephala (assembly GCA_020916435.1). Classification (NCBI taxonomy): domain Eukaryota; kingdom Viridiplantae; phylum Streptophyta; class Magnoliopsida; order Fabales; family Fabaceae; genus Oxytropis; species Oxytropis ochrocephala. The sequence continues at coordinate 32,717 of JAJHUT010000123.1, forward strand.
CTAACAGTACTAATACCACCATGGAACACAACAAGTCAGACAGTGATTCGGCTTTGGAAATGGGTTTTCCATATGAATACGATGCTCACCAGCAAGGTAATCAAGCGGAGAATGTCTCAAATACTCCTAACACTGGTTGCGAGATACCCGCCAGAATAAGAACTTTATATAATTTAGTGATAAAATATGCTCAAAAAGGAAGATATGAGGTTGCTGTACCGCTGTGTAAGCAAGCATTAGAAGATCTCGAAAGACGTCAGGACCAAATCATCCTGATTTTGCGACCATGTTGAATATTCTGGCCTTGGTCTATAGGGATCAGCATCTCTATCGTGAAGCTACTCAATTATTGAATGAGGCACTCCAAATCAGGAGAAAACACTTGGTCCAGATGACCCCAAATGTTGCTGCAACATTGAATAATCTAGCTGTCCTCTACGGAAAGAGAGGACTCTACGAGGAAGCGTTGCCACTATGTAAACGTGCTCTAGCAATCCGGGAGAAACGTTATGGACCAGACCACCCAGACGTGGCCAAACAACTGAACAATCTCGCCTTATTATGCGTAAATCTCGGCAGATTCGATGAGGTTCATCAATATTATTCGAGGGCGATCGATATCTACGAAAAGGCTTTGGGTCCAAATGATCCTGTCGTTTATAAGACAAAGAACAATCTTGCATCTGCCCTATACAAGAAGAGTGATTATAAACGTGCCGATGCCATCTACAAAGAGGTGATCAATCGAGCACACGAAAAGGAGTTTGGTAAAATAAGTGATGACAACAAGCCAATTTGGCAATTTGCTGAGGAACGCGAAGAAATCAGGGCAAACAGACGTGAAGATCCACCTCCGGCTCTAGAATATGGAAAAATTCCAATTATCAACGACACGTAAGTACATGTTCATCAACCTCTTATTTACTGTAACATATTCTAATAATCCCGCGTCAAATACTAACCGATAGTTATGTTTTGCTCTACTGAAACGAATAGAAACGCGCCCATTGCACAATCGATCAAGAACTTGATTGCTTCTTATAGGAGACAGGGGAAAGATAGAGGCTGCCGATACACTTGAGGATTGCGCTCAGCGCGACAGAATAGAGATAGCCAAGAAGTGATGTAACCCCAGAGACTCGCTGATGTCAATGCGGAAGTTAAACTAGATCATCTCCTCATGTACGATCATATTATTTAGATGTTATTTGAGCTAACTATATCAAACTTCATCGATTGGCAAATATCAACACATTTGCGACACTCCAATTTTAGATATACCATGCCATCATTTTGGTGTTGATTATCACTCACGAAACATGACCAATAGAAAAACTACTAATCAAAAAGAATGCTATGTAACACCTATCAACGACAAAACCTCCCAACGAGTACTTTGGATCAAGGATCGATCTCAAAACAAAGGTTTTTGAATGATATAATAAGAGCAATATAATAATGAATTTCCAGTTATTTTTATCAACAAACAATCATCAATTTTAATATAAACATTCTATTAGTGGCCTCATGAAGGCTTTAATCGCTTGTTATTCGTTTCCTCAAAATCTATCATTTTGTATCTCATCAATATTATTCGTATATCTTGCGTTGAATTTATCGTTACGATCCATATTAGCATTGTTGTTGTTGCTGGTGCTGCTGCTATTGCCATTGTTATGACGAGAATTTATATCCAAAATTGTCTTGTGATTGGTTGGGGCGGCCATGAATTGGCTATTCCTCAACGATGCATTACAATCAAATGGGCTCGTTTTCAGCGATGGGCGCATCTGGTTGATTCTTATACTCGACGAAGGTATTGGACTTGCCAGACTGGAAATGGTCGAATGCGACGAGAGCTCGATGAGAGATTAGGCCAATTATAGTGATCCTGATGCTCAAGGCCACCTGCTCTGTCTTGATTCGAGTTCAGCTTGCAAAAAGAAGTGTTCGTGTGTATTCAAACTGGTGCCTAGCTTGTTTTTGCTCTTAAGTAACTTTACGCTCGGCCACCTTCCCTCACTTGAGATTTGTGTCCCACAATCGGACGATGAACGCACTATAGTATGGTGATTTTTTCTCAAATGAACCTTCCTGAAGTACATAATCAAACTCAACACCACTAGGCAAATGTTTAAAGCTATAACAATGGCGCCTGTCAGATGATTGTACGCAATTTGCTTCGACCTGCCTCAATTTGACAATCATGGCTGGCGGCCGCTGTTTCCAACGGTGGTCTGTTTTGTACATGTCTGTTTGTTGTGGCACCAACCAAGTCCGTTTGTGTATCCTTCGAGTGGCCTCCAACAGTTATTTCAGATGATATTGAATTGGACGTGAATGGGTCGAATCCGTTATCGTAACTAGCATTTCTCTTGCTCGTCGCGCTGGACTTATTATCATCCTGGGTTGTCATCGTATGGTCATGATAATTTGCATCACCATTCAATAACCCAGGTTTATCGACGAGTGCCTGATCTGATGATGGATTCGACTCTGGGACGCGATCAAATTGTCCTTTCCTACCTGGAACAACCACATGATCGAGGTCGACGTTGCTCGAGTTCATCACTAGCACAGTTGGCTGGCTGACAGGCGCCCAAACACCATTTCCAGGAGCGGCTTGGTTTTCAGCAACCAGTATGGAGAATCTAAGAGGCATATCCTTGGAATTGACAGTACTAGCTGAACTCTCGCCAGGCTGACGATAGTTTGATGGCTCATTCTGACCATCTAAAGACAATGAACTGCTTGTGGTTGTGTAGTCTTGCTCTGGATTCGGATTTTGCTTAGTTCCATATTGGCTAACGTCTGTTGGAGGAGATCCAGCATTAGAAATCACTTCATCAGTGGTTCTCCCAGAGCCTCGATCATCCATCGTGGCTATAGAATCCTCTGGGTGTTCATGGGAACATCTTGGGTTTCTGGAAAAGGGAATCTACCATACGGAGCGAGACCATGCAGAAGGATTTAGCCCTCTTGAATTGCTAAAACTAGTACTTGGCACAAGTTTTTCGTCAACATGCATCAGTGTGGACTTCTGGTGAGTATTTGGGCTTGATGGAACTGTTTGTTCGAGCCCATCAGTCTTGGGATGGGAACTATCATCACCACCAGACGCCATGTCGTTCAGTGGTTGCTCGGGTGCAGTTTCACTCGTGGAGCTTTGACTCACATTTGATTCACTGTCAAAATCCTCACTTGGCATGCTCGTTTCGGAGATCGATGAGGCTTGATTTTGATTACTTGATGATCTAGGCCCTCTCATTCGAAGAGGATACCGGCGCTGTTTCCATTGTTGGTATATTTCTATCAGAGCTCGATCCAAGTCCGGTACGCGTTTCACTTGTTCCACTTGTTGTTGTTGTTGTATTGGTCGGTGAAGGAACAAGCAACAGTTTTCTCACAAACTCAAATGTCTTGCCATTCATCACTGTGCTCTTTGCATCCAAAGAGGCAATTGGTTCATGTTGTACATTGATGCTCTGTATAATTGACATTCTATTGGTGGAATCAGGGTTCGTCTCGTGCACATCTCGCTTTTTCTACCAAATGATTTGGATCTGTGTCCTTGTGACAATCAACTGGCTGACACTTTTCTGGGCAAAATCTAATCTGTACCTCAAAGTTAACCAGGCCGCTCGAGGGAAACCTGAACGCCTTGAAGGTGGAAAGCAACGATTTGCCATCCCGGGGATCGATGTCTAACGCAGGAAACACCTGATGATCCACTGGACAGCCGTCGTTGTCGATCAATAACAATGACTCCCCGTTTGAGCTTCTTGCGGCCAAATTTCTAGCAAATATTCCAAGGGCTGAGTTTTGGCCATCCATTTGCATCTGTATTTTCAGCACAAGATCATCGCCCAGATTTATCATGGACGCATCGCGTCCATTCTGATCCAATATACGGAGGACAACACTGGGCGGGGCAGCTTTGTTGCTAACAACTGAATTGAACTGTTGTTTATCGTGTCTAGTTCTGCTGGTCTCAGGTGTTCCAACATCAATGCCAGTCTTGTTGTCGCGCGAACTGGGGCTCTTCAATGTTATAGTCTGTTCTGGGGCCTCGAGGCGCACATCACTCGAACTGTCTTGTCACTCTCCGTCATGATTACTGGGTGTTGTTGGATAACAACCTCGTTAACAAATGTGTTGTGTCCTCTTGTCGACTGTTGCACTTGGGTCCAAAAATAATCGGAAACTGAATGTTTGTTTGGCCATCGCCCACAATGAAGCAGCTCTCGGGGTTTCCTTTAGCCATGATTCTGCCGCGGAAGGGAGAATCGAAAATTGATCGACACGAGCATCTCTTGGGAGGTACACTGAACGCTAATCATCTCGCAATTGCCCTTCTCACTGTAGATGGTGTTCTTCTTGGGCAACAAAGACGCCTGTTGGCCTCGATTCAACGAGATGAGATCCTCATTAACAAGCATACAATTTCGTGTGGTTGCATCGTAATTAATAGATTTGCAGCTGAACAGACGCTCCTGGTCGCATTGCCTCTGACAATCGCTCATAGAGACCGCATGGGTTACCTTATCGATGTATGGACTGAATTGATCATATATCTGGCGATATTGACAAGACGACGGCTCTGGAGTGCAAGTGTTTTCTAGATAATCAATATTTTTCGTCGGACTCGATGGCTCGGCAGTCAACTGGGACGAGGAGGCCAATTGACGGGCACCCGCCTGGCGTCTGGTGTTAGGGTCCACCAGATTACCTGCTTATTGAGCTAGTGGATGCTGTGTGTATTGGCTCGGCTTCGACTGATATGACATGAGCCGTTCCTGGGTGTGAGATTGGTTGATTTATTGAGCCTGAAGTGGAGAGATGCTCGACACAGAGGAGATTCCAGGTCCACTAGCTGTGAGCTTAGTGTTCGCCTGGTATTCTTAAACAACCTACAGACTTTGTTAGTATAGTCGTAAGTGGCTGCTCGGCAGTGGAAATTAGCCTCATTCAGACACAGTGTCTCGCAATGGGCCCTCGTGAGGATGTCCTCGACGATCTTGTCATTTGGAGCAGTGAAGTTATGATTAATTAGACGCTCGAATGACCATAATTTGGCACATAGTCGGCTTGGATAATTTTGGACCAGATGTTGTTGTTGTAGATAATACGGCAGTTGGTTTGGAACTTGAGGACTCCATGGCTCATGACTGTAACTTGGCGTTATATCTAGGCCTTGATTATCCCCAAGCGGATGATGAGTTGGGCCCATCATTGATCCAGTGTTTGTCATCGTCATTGGCGAATGTGTCAATGGTTCCGGATCGAGGCCTGTTCTTGGCAAGCAGACTTTCTCGAAATAGGCGGCATTGGGCGAATTGACCAGGAGCTTCTTGTTTGCACCAACCTGCGTCTCAATCAAGAAACAATTTTGATAGGGGAAGCGCATAGTCCACCACGAACGATTGACACCTATCTCCTCGACGTAGACACTCCTGTTGGCAGCCAATGGCTATTCCAATTGTTGGCGAAATGGGTGCCTCTCCTTAGGCGCATTCCTGAAATCGTATCCAAAGGTTCGTTCGAACGTGTATTGATGTGGCTCACAGCCTTGACCCAAAGCGGGCGTGACATCCATTGGATTCACTTGTCCCTCCTCCTCGGCGACTCGATTTGGCGCCGGAAGACCATACTTGTCACCAATACCAGGCTGAGCATGAGAAGGTTTGATGGGCGACTGTGCATTTCCTCGATACGAGTCCAGCGGGCCAGCTGCAGGGCTGACTGGTGGCTGGGGGTCGTAGGCCGGCTCTATCTTATGATCAATTTCGCTGCCGCCGCTGCCGCCAGGATATCTTGGTCGTCGATAATAACAATTCCTTTCGGCGTAATAAGTTCTCGGGTGCTCTTTGACGGATCCACGTTGGCTTGTCGAGCGACTGTCCGAGCTCAACAAACACAAATTCGGTAGACTCGGATATTGGTCTAAATAAGTGTATGATCTGCAATTGAAACTTATTTCCATATTACAAACGAGCTCACAGTCGAATTGTGATCTCGCCTGTATAGATTTTGCTATGGTCATTATGGTCATGTCACGTTCAATTGCATCATATGGACAAGAACTGCTGACAATCTGACATTGGTTCTCGAAGAAATCCACACCCTTCGTGAATAGCAGTCTCATTTGTGGCATTGATTCCCTATCGATTGAGTACAATTTGCACTCATTTGTATTGCTGTCGAACAAGGCCGACTTGCAGTAGAATAAACGCTCCTCCAAACAAGCCTGGCGACATTGTACTCTATCGGAATCGGGCAACAACCTCTGGTGCTGCACGCCGACCGCTGCCTGGTCCACTATCTTGTCCATAACCCATGTTTTGTTCCTACAATTTGAGCCAGACAACAAGATGTGGTTTGCCACACAAAAGCCCTCAAAATAGTCTTTGCCTAGAGTTTGCCGTAGGCTCAACAACCCGACGGAACTATTCTCGAGCATAGCAAAACACTGATTACTTGCATAGTCGACGACAAATGCTCGGCACTCAAAGGCCTGCTTGCATAGGTCGGCACACTCGGAAACTATGCCAGGTCTCTCGTTGTTCTTAACCAACAGCGTGAGATACCCTCCTATTGGTTCAAAGCCCGATATTCGTTGATAAACGAAAGTGTGTCCAATGCCGCATTTGTACTGGTCCGCGTCGAGGCTTGAATTATCATTGGACATAGCAAACGTGGGCCTCGGGGGTCTCGGCGGACGAGACGTCGCAAATTGTGATGGATCCATCTGAGCGTTTGTATTGTTGCTCGACATTAGAGGCCTCGGAGGATCAGTTATTGGCGAGGCTATGTCGGTAAACGGTGTTGTGCTCGGTGTCATATGCGGTGGTTGTAAGTATGGATTTTGGCTTTGAGTACTGGCGGGGTCGTATTCGGTGAGGGCGGTGTATTGATTCTAGATGGCTCATCACTCAATCCAGTTCCATTCAAACCAGCCATTCCCATTCTACACTTCTTCTCGTAATAACTAAATCCAGTGCTCGGTGTTGATGCCAACTCTCCAGCCGATATGGTATCGTCTCCCGAAAGAAAACACTGGCCAGTGCTTGCATAGTACCCAAAGGAATGGCATTCAAATTTGGCATTCTCATTGCACAATTGTTCACAAAATGATGATCCAAATTTCTGTGTGACGCTCGTATTTGATCGGTATGGGTCTCCATCGGCACTCGCCGCCGATCCCATTGGAGTGGCCATCTCAATAAGTTCCGTATAGGTTGGATACGAGGATCATCCTTCACTTGATCGTAGTAGCATTTTTTGTCGATATTGTGATCTCGAACACACTGGTTCTCAAGATAACTAATACGCACATTGAAATTACGATAGTATCCACCCTCCTGTAGAGCCAATCGTCTATCAACTCGACTCAATTTACAATCTGATGTTTCATCGTTGTACAGTGCACTTCTGCATTGGAATTGTTTCTCCTCGAGACAATATTCCTCACAATCCCGTCTGCTTTGGACAAATTTCAGCGACTTGTCATATAATCTCGGCGCAAGCTCGTATCCAATAACTCTCTCGAATATCCAATATTTATCTTGACACATGGACATGATCTCTGGCACTCTTAAACAAATCTTCTCGTAATATGCGTATCCGTCTCGGGCAACCAGCTCGTGGTGACGACCCTGCGAGTTTCTGTCCAGCCTCTGGCATCTATTGTTCTTATAATCAATTGTAAAGGCAGGACAATTCAGGTAGCCCAGGTCACAGCTATGTCGACAGTGCTCGGTGATGGCCAGATTGCTCGCGCTACGGACCTGCCGCGAGGATGATTCGTGCATCGGATCCATTTGTTCATGATTACTATTTGCGGCAATCATCATCATGGTGGAGACTATATTGGACGTCGAGTTTACTCCATTGCTATGCCTCGGCAAGAGATGTCTTAGTTTAAATTGGTTCGATTCGTTCCTGTCCAAGTCGTCCATTGTATTACCGGAAGAGCTTGACATCATGAGATCGATTGGTGTGGACAGGGCAGATCGGAGGTGTAACCAGTTATCTTTTCATAGCTAAAAATTCCCTTTGTACAGAGTTCAACGAGACATTGTTTCTCACCAAATGACCAGCCCTGTTTAACAGGTAACTTGACAAGGTTACTATTTAAACTGACACTGTCGTCACCGCTCAGGAAACAACGTTGTTGATGGAATGAATACGAGCGACAATTGAATGTTGTTTCCTGATTACATTTCATCTGGCAATCCTGAGCAGTTTGAGCAAACTTCAACGCATCCATACTAATGATTCCCAGATTCTTCTTCGTTTCATAAATACACGAACTTGGGCCTGGTGTTGCGCATTGATTCTCGAGGTATTGTCTGTTAGAGCCGGGCACCAATCGCATGGCTTGAGGTTGCGTCCGTCTATCCTCTTTGCTTAGGCGGCACAATCGAGAGTGCTGGTCGTAGTCGGCCGATCGGCAAACAAATTGTGCTTCAAATATGCACAACTTGCTACATTCATCCTTGTTATTGACATTTGTCACCTCTTTCTCGACGTAACCGTCCAGAAAGGAATCCACCACTCGTTCCACCGTCCATAGGCGACCTTGTCCACAGACGTCACTGAACTGATTCCTATTAGCGACCCCGTCGAGGCATATCTTCTCAAAGTAATTGGAAGAACTTGAAGGAAGCAATTGTTGCAGGTGTATGCTGCTGGCGGCAGCCGCTGCCTCTGGATAACCATCAGTTGTGTTTGATAGGGTGGAATTGTTTACAGATCTGGCCGTTTGGAATTTAACATCAAACTCTTGCTGTAGCTCTTGTTGAGTGGTGGCGTATGATTTACATTCAAATTTGTTATAATCAATGACGAAAGACAAACAATTCGCTTTGCGAGCGGCATAAATTGACGCATTCGCTTGTGAGGGCTTGATCATCTTGTTGGACTAGAATACCGCTACCGAAGGATCCGCCGGCCTCACTGGTGCTCGGATTCTCGAAGGACGACATGGATATTTTCTCAAATGTTTGTAGCCCACCAAAACAGGCGGCATTGGTGGTTGTTTGAGGTGGACTTGATTCGGATTGTGCTGGATTCAGAGCCTGTTGCTGATGATTCTGAATCCAATACAGATGCTGTGCTTGGTTCGTAGGCTTGTGCGTTGACATTGTTTGCGAATTCTGTTTGGATTGATATAAACAATAGTAATGAAAATATATTGATTATAGAAATACTCTTGGAACTGATGAATTTGAAATTACCAATTTTGTGGCCTGTGCTATTAGGGTGTATTGAGTTTCTAAAGATTCTTGGCCCTGCCGGGGTGAACGATGTTGAATTCGCTAGCGAACTTTCAGAGGTTCGCTGGGAAAAGTTCGCCCGATTTTTGTTCATTTGGCGGTTGTTCGATGGCGTAGAGAGGCGCTCATTTGCCTCCATAGGAATCCAGGCGGGACTGGCGAAGTTCGCCAGCAAATTTGCGAGTCGAGGAAATTTCTTGTGCACTCTCTTTATGATGTGATCTTCTAGGTGAATATTGTTTCCAAAAATCAACATTATCAACTCGATGTTTAAATTGTCTTGTCTCACAGATCGAACCTGTCAGACTTGAACGCTCAGGTTTCCTCATATTATCAATTATTAACTTCGTTGATTATTAACTTAGTTCTATACTCTTAATCTACCATCCACAATCATTATTAGATACATTTGAATCTTGAAATTTATTCATCAAGGCTAACTAGTTACGACAAAAATCATAACAATCAACTAACTACACCCGAATGCTAACAACACAAGGTTAAAATGACTATGACTATTTATGTAATTAGTTCATTAGTAGAGGCGGCCTGTCGAATTCAATCAACCAAATCTGATCGACCATAATCAGACCAACACTCGTAAACTATGAAAACAGTTCTGTGGTCTCCAATTTAGTCAAGCATAAACAATGCAACAACAAATTTGAACAGCAAACATCATAGCGCTCGAATGAAACCCAGAACACTTGGGTGGGGCATCGCCATTTCAGTTGGTTGACAGTTAACTAGTTGCATAGGTGTTCAGACATTAGTTAAAAATTCAACAATCCAAGAGAAGAATGTTCCATTAAAAAGTAAGCAAGCTTAAATGTGAGTGTCACAACAGTTTCTGCTCGAGAGGATGGTTTTGGTGGCTGTTGTTGTTGTTGTTGTTGGTCGGCGAAGAAGAAAAATTGATACGGCTACTTGATGATATGAGACTGCGGTGAACAAGTCAAGCCACCATGATGCTACAATTGAAGAAGTTGCGTTTAAATAAACAAAACATTCCATAAGAGATGTTACGTGAGCGATGCAGGTTATCTAGCTTAAATGTTGCTGCACGCAATACTCATATTCTCCATATTATTTTCCATCCACCACCCCTGGGCACTAAAACAACCAGTAGTAACTAAACTCTTCACCTAATACAATTGAATGCGCGGACAAAAAAGATACACCAAGTGGTCAGGTGAACTCTCATTAAAATGGGCGGTTCCGTGCGCATGTTGTTCCTAATCGTTCAAAGCCCTCGGTCAGTGTGTTGCTCAAGCGGAGATCGTTTATCAATCAAGAGGACCGGATTCGCAAAAAATGCAGGGTCACAATTAAGACAAAAGTCCACAGTAGTATCATGCGTAGCCTAAAAACCATTTCCAGCTAAAACGTTAGTAAAGTATGTCACCTCGAGGATACCTAGGAGAGCGTTTGAAAGATGATAAGCAAAGTTGATGTTTTGCCAGAGAATGGCTCCAACCGACAACCCACAACCTACTGTGATAGTAAACAATAGGAAAAGTTGGTGACAAAAGAATTCATTAAACTGGTTCCAACATCGTTCATTTACATTTTGATCGTCTCTATGAATCATAATGCAATGTAAACTATCAAGTGACCAGTAACCTAGATTACACAACTTTAGCCAGTCAAGTAGTATGACAGTGCAGTAGTTGAGTCAGCGATACTTAATGAACGATAACAACATCTTGATGAAGTCACACGAATTCTTGATTACGCAAATAATTGTCATACCACGACTACAGGTTGGATTCTGCCATTGGTTCAGTTCAAACATTAGCATTCAGTCAATACATGGCATCAGATAGCGAGAGTTGAAACAAAATCGTATTTATGTCGAGGTTTTACTCGATATTTATCATTTGGCGATCAATAACTGTGCAAGAGCACCAGTTACCTAATCCAATATCTATCTAAAACCCTCTTGTAAAGTTGTCTTGGGCGCGTCAATTTCTTTGCCACTTCCTCGACCATCAATTCATTATTCACCATATACTGTCTCGTTTCTTTCTTCAATTGATCTAATTTGAACTTCCTATTCTCACTAATTAATATATTTTCAACTTAGTTGTGGATTGAAACGGTAGTAATTTTGGATGAGATTGCGTAAAATCATATTAATTGTCTCGGTGTCTGTCGCTGAATAGACAAGACCATGAGCTTTTCATAGAGGATGTTGCGTTAACGTTCATAATTTGGTTTGGCTTAAATTTTCCACTACCTACACTGACTACACACTGGACATGTTCGTGGGGCCACAACAAGTGGGCCTCAGAATGGGCAACACCCGTGCAGTTATTGACTAACATACCCCCATCCAGCAATATGGATGACCCAAATTTAAATTCTTGAAAGTAGCCTGGTGCAGCTGATGAAGCTCGTATTGCTTGCCAGACTTCGGCCTTATAAGTTCCATCGAATAAGTTGCCAATGGATGGATTATGGGCAAAGTTCCTGAATAAAAATGGATTTGGACTGTATGGGCATTCACAGATACAGCGACTAGTTTTGGACGATTGGCCTCGGCGGCTAGTTTCATCATGTCAACATTTCCAAACGCTTTTTGAGTGTCTTCTCAAATATTGTGGCATCATAATAAGCATGGCTAAGTAGTAGTCTAGGTGTACTAGTCCAAAAATCTGTTTTGAATATATTTTCACTCATGTCTCGGTAGAAACTCTCACACTGGTCTAGAGTGAAGCGGCCAGAACCAATAGCCATAGTTATGATAGCTCCACCACTTACACCACAAATGAGGTCAGAATAGTTCATGTATCCTTTTCTTGGTTGTCTGCTCTAAATGACGCAATATTTCCAAACTGACCAAGCCACGAGTGTGCCCCCTCCATCGATTGACAGCACCCTGATGCCTGGTGAATTAGGTGGCTCAGCATATCAAGGAGAGCCAATGTTTGTCTCACTCTGGATGACAATCCTTCGTCGGCATCTCTCATCATAGGAACAAGTTTATTTATTTTCTCCTAAATAGACTAACGGACCTAGGGTGCTCAGAGATGAGTTCGTTCACATCCTTGAGGATTATCTTTTCCTAGTGCCTTTGCTCGTCTCTAATGCCTTTATAAGTGCCTGAGCTTTGGATGTGATGGCCGATCTGGACAGCATAATTTTAATGTCTTAGTTGACATAGTCTTGATTATCTTAGATTTGATGTGAATGAGTAAATAAATAGGATTTTGTATTGATATAAATATTATGTAGGCTTTTACTTTCGATTTTGGGACATTCATCTCTAGATTTGAGATTTGAGCTAGATTTAGTGGCATCAAGAAATAATTCAAAATTAGCGCCGCAACGAGAGCGCAGGCGCACTACGCTGACCGCATGACCGATAAGCGGCAATTCTTCCGTCATGTTTGCATGCTTATCGCGTTATGCGATACAATGAACGAATTTACAATTCTCTGGCCCTTCGTCTCACGAATATTATCATCATTATTTATTGTATTAGAATCAGACAATTAATATTAGATCAGTCAAATTATTATATATTATTAGCTGTCACATAATATTTCAAGATGCCGAGCACATTTCTCAAGATTGAGAATGCTCTCAAGCGCGCCAATGGTAAGTATTACTCTTCTAAACTTCTTCTCCTCGATCCATCGATCGATCCATCTATCCGTCAATCCAGGTAACCAGATTAACTAACTTATTTTCATTAATTATGCAGAATTCATCGATGTTGGCAAGCGGACGAGTGCCCTTGAAACACTATGTGATGCCATTCGAGCTAAACGCCATAGATCATGGCAGAAGGTTCACGAAAGAAATTATGTTCAAATACCTGGAGTTGGCTGTCGAACTAAGGAAGAGCTACGTCGCTAAAGAGGGTATTTTTCAGTATAAATTAATCTGTCAACAAACCAACATCAAATCCTTCGAAGATGTCGTCCGAAGGTACGTCGATCTCGCCGAGGAGAAGGCCGAATGGGCTAGAAATAGAGCAGCATCAGGCAAGACAGATGACGTCGATGATTTGGACGTTGTGCAAACTCCTGAGGAAATCCTCCTCAGTGCCGTCAGTAGTGAGGATCAGCAAGACAGGTCCGAACGTGTTAAGTTGATACCATGGGTTAGATTTTTGTGGGAAGCTTACAGACAATGTCTTGACATATTGAAAAATAATGTCAGAACTGAAGCTCTTTATCACGAGATAGCCCATAGAGCATTTCAATTTTGCACCAAGTTTAATCGTAAAACCGAGTTCCGTAAATTATGCGACAATCTAAGAACTCATATGGATTATTTGAGGAAGACTCAATTGAATGCTCAACCAACTCACACACAATCTCATATGGTCAATCTAAATAATCCCGAGAGTCTTGCCATGCAACTGGAGACAAGATTGATTCAACTAGAAGTGCAACTCAAATCGAATTGTGGCAAGAAGCCTACAGGGCGACAGATGACATCAAGCGTTATGGACTTATGAATTTGAATAGAAGCCACCCAAGCCTCAGCTGATGGCAAACTACTACATGAAATTGGCTCTGGTCTTTTGGAAGGCTGATTGCCATTTGTTCCATGCTGCTGCCCTGTTCCGTCTGTTTCAACTTACGCGTGAACTTAAGTGAAGACCATAACTCAAGAAGAAATACAGCGTATGGCATCCAAGCTTGTCATTTGCCACACTAACTGTCCCAATTCCTCCAAACAGACCAGATATCGACAAGTTAGTTGACACCGAAGAAAATACTGTCGAAACTCATCAAAGAAACCTCGCCTCGTTATTAGGATTGACGAGCTGTATTTACCTACGTTCACAGCTTGTCAAAGATCTGAAACGCATGGGTTATCTCCAGCACGCCTACCAACCTCCAAGATTTATACCGTTACTTGGAGGTGAGCTTTTGATCCATTAATTATTTGCGAGCGCGTGCAAGGTGTCATTGAGTTCATCGACAAATGTGACGATTGCCCAGATGTCAAGAATTACGTCGAAGCTCTCAAGAACATATCCATCCTTCGTCTACTGAAGGGAGGTGTCGCAGGTTTACCAAACGATAGAATATAGTAGACTCAATGAATTATGTCCATTTGCCGACAGTATTTATCTAGAGACAATGGTTGTTGAAGCTGCTCGCCGAAATGATCTGCAAGTACGTATTGATCACAGGAGGAACTGTCTTCACTTTGGAACCGAACTATGTGTTTCTACAAACAGAGGAGGTAATTGAGGGCCCTCACCTTCAGAAGTATGCCTAGCGAACAGGTCAGATTACAACTTGTTAACGTGTATTCGACATTATTAAGAACAAGAGCCATGATAGAGCCGGAGACGGTCGAAAAACTACGTGAAAGAGTTCGTATCGATATGATGTACAGGTATTTCTTGAGGAAAGACGCTGAGCATGATGCAATACTTTTGAGGCACAATCTCATCGAAGAACGTAAGAAGCAACTTGAGATCATTGGTGTTAGAATGGAACAAGAGGAGCGTCTTAGACAAGAGGCCAAGCAACGAAAACTCGCCGAGGAAGAAAACCAGCGCATGCAAGTTGAGAGAGAAAATCGTGAGCGTCAAATCAAGAGTCGCGAATCTGACGAGGTGAAATCGCTAGCAGCCAAGCAACTTGTTGAAGCCACCGGCATGAAGGTCGATTTGGACCAAGCTAAGAAGGAACAAAAGAACTGTTTTACAAGCAAAAACGACTTGAGCGCAAGATTGACCATTTTGAACGAGCCAAGAGGATTGAAGAAATTCCCTTCTCGAGAAAGAATGTGAAGTGGCGCGAATATGATCGAAAGACTTGGCAAGAGTGCGAAGCTCAGCGCATTGCCGACATTATAGCCGAACGGGGAGCTCGCCAAATCTCAATCTATGAGACTCCGCAAACTGAAATCTGACGCGGAGGTGTTCGCCGCCAAGGTGAGCAGTCGTCATCAAGCCATCTATGAGACACGATTAGCCCAATTCAATGAGAAGCTGGACGAAGAACGTGCCAAGCGTCTAGAAGCGAGAAAAAGATCAAAACGACGTGAAGAGAGACGCGCCCAATTCATCAGGAGAGGAGAGAAAAGGCGGAGGAGGATAGAAGAGGAACTTGAAGAAGAGAAGCGAAGAATACGTGAAGAGGAGCAGAGGCAACACTTGAACAGGAGGAGGATCAGAGAAGAAAAGAGAGGGAGGAGATGGAGGAGGGCTGGCGAGCACAGGCGCAGTTGAGCTCCCGAAAGGACCTTTGTTGAAGGACCTTCAAGAGGTTTCGGCGCTCCTCGACCCATCATGGCGAACAGGGCGCCAATTAGAAGTATGGGCGGACCTGACTTACGCGACGCACGTCCACCCCTAGAGGCTTCGGTGCACACGGCGCGCCTCCAAGCAGATTTGCCCCAGAACTATCTGATGGACCAATACCGAGAGGAGTTCAGTCCCTATTGCCGACAACGCGCCACTCAGGAGCTTCCCACCTCCGAGAGATGGACCTCCACCTTTAAGAAACTTTGGGCCACCTGATGGACCAATACCAAGAGGTATCAAGCCTATGGAGCCACGTGATGGACCAATACCAAGAGGAGTTCCAGTTCCGGCCCCACCCGTACCTCATGACGGCCCACCGAGAGGATTTGGCGGTCATGATGGTCCTGATACCTAGAGGCCCAATAGGACCTCCCCAGACCACAAACAAGCCGGCCCTCCTGTACGGCCTAGGGTCACTCCAGATGCAGATAATGATTGGCGCCAGGCAAAGAATCAAGCCCAGCCGCCAGTCAAGAGGACTGAGGGTCAGGCAAGACTTCAGCACCTGAAGGAAGTTGGCGATGATTTAATTAATTAATTATGTAATTCTTAGATAAAGCTTCACCTAAATAATCCATAACTTTTGTGTCTGATAGAATTGTCATGTGATCAATTGATGAAGTTCTTATAGAATAGGGCTCCTTTTGTTTGTCCGTCCAGGTGTAGCAACTTTGTAAGCTTATCAGGGTTGACCGTTCCGTCGCCGTCGCCATAAGTCACTCTTGGCTTAGCATCTGGAAAGTCACCTACGGTATAGTCAAGATGCTCGGGGTGCTGACTTTGTGTCCGTGCAAACAATGCACTTCGATGCCGGGCGGCACCACTGGTGATGTAAGATTGCGGACGTCTTGCCACATTTCATATCCTGTTGGATATCCAATATCGCGGAAGAATTCGGTAATCGTTGACAGTATATTTCTTATCGCGGTGGGTCATAAGCACTTGTTTAGGCGAGAAAATCTCGGACGATGGCATGAGGTAAGCCAAGCTGGGGAACGTCCTAACATCCTTCCTCAAAGAGAGAGATGGGACCACAATAACGCCAAAGTTATCTCCAGAGGCAAAGGCTTTCATTGCCTTCACGGAGCCAATTATAAACGCCGGCCAATGAGATCAGCGACCTCATGTGTTTGTCCTTCCATTCCTGAGTATTGTGGTTAAGAAAGTATAGGGCATACAGGCAACCCATCGAGTGGCATACGAACGAGACTCGTTCATTGCCATTCTCCAAGTAGGCCCTCTCGATCAAGTTCTTGAGGTCACGGAAATAGTCTTCAAGTTCGTTTTGGTGCACGACGAAAAAGTCGTATGGAGCACCGAAGATGTTCTTGTTTCTCTCGTAGCCGTAGCCAACCAGTTGTTTGATGATGGCATCGAAATAATTAGTTCCATAAACTCTGGCTGGATCCACGTACTCGACCGGACTCGGCCGACCCAAATCCATTGATCCGAGTCATGACACCCGGCGCGTTGGATGTACGTCTAGTGGTGGTGTTGTATGTCAACTTCATGCTAGATACGGCCATAGGTTAGATATTGCTCTGGTTAGTCAACTCAGTTTGGAGAGAGAGAGAGAGAGAGAGAGAGAGAGAGAGAGAGCTTGAGAGGAGGTATCGTTTTATCAGGTTGTTACTCACTTTTCGACCCAACAGTCGATTGCGAATGGCACCAGAAGCGACAGGTTCACCCATAAAGCGAACCAGTCATTCGGAAAGTGCCTCTCGCAGTAATGATGCAGCACATCAGAGCGATCAAGATTTGGCCTCGAGCCTACTGCCGCCATCCCCGGCAACAAGATGACAGGTGTCAGTCGATTGGACACTGGAGCCGTGGTTGTGGTTTGAGTCTTCTCAGCTCCATCATTAGCGCCAAACAGATTCCGCAAGTTGAAGGAGTAAGCAAGCACAAAGGTATTAGATATTTGCAGTAAAATCAATAGAATTGCTATGTTGATTAGCTGATGTCTCATATTGTCAGCTTGTTTTTTCACGAAGGCAAACTTTGGTGCTCTTATATTGTTTGGATATTCTTGAACTCCTCTCGTTGGTTGGATATTGATTTGATGGGACTTGTTGTGTATCACAGTATGGATTCATCACAATGATGACATCATTGAATTCGAACTCGAAGAGATAATATAGATTGAACGTCCGAGTCGAAGCTCTCTCACTGACTGGCTCCGAGTGACAAGACTACTTGTTGGACCTACATTAAATCGTATCAACTACAAGCACGAAGACAAGAATGACGCTTATGGCGTTGATTGTGACGACAATTTTGCAATAGGAACTACTGTCGATATTCTCTTCTCAATATTATAGTCGTTATAGTTGTTGTAGCTACTTTCGTTGTTGTTGTTGTTATTTGTTGTTGTTATGTTGTGGTTGCTATTGCATATGTGCAGACTAAGCAGATACAGAAAACTTTATTCGACTTTAATTGTTCCTATGACAAGACCAGCTTGAGAAACATTGGCTCTGCTTCTATTGGCGGCCGCTGCTCGTTTGAATACAAATATTTGTGAAGCCGAAAAGGGTGGCCATGCTTTGTGAATATACATATAAATGTGTATCAATATAAACACCATCGGCATCAGTGTCATAATCATGCCAATTGATCGCTTGATGTTACGCTTAGTTGATCAATGAATCAACAGATCGATCGACCCGTCGATCAACAAACACACGATGATCATGAGCGCTCAGTTTTGGCCGGAATGGCTCATCACTAACTCAGGAGCTCTGGAGCAACAGTTGTCTCAGCATGTAGTGCAATATGCCGCCATGTTTGTAATATTCAATTTCAACCTCGGTATCGAAGCGAACCTCCACCTCGAACTGGTCTATGGCGCCGCCTTGAACTGAAACAGTCGCCCTCTGACGGGGCGCTAGATTCTGGCCAATATCAATGGTGAAGGTCTCTTTACCAGTTAATTTGAGCGATTCGGCACTGACGTTGGGCAAAAATTGCAGCGGCAATATGCTCATGCCGATCAAAGTTGCTCCGGTGGATCCTCTCGTAACTCTCGGCAATCACCGCCTTTACCCCCAAACCGACGGCCCCCTTTGCGGCCCAATCACGACTCGAACCACAACCATATTCTTTGCCTGCGAGGATAATCAATGGAGTCCCACTTTCTTTGTACTTAATCGAGGCATCATACACGTCAATTCTTCGTTTGTTGGCAAATACAATGTCCTCGGCTTCTGTACTGAGCCCAACAGTTTGTTTGACAATCTAATGTTGGCAAATGTTCCTCGGATCATAATAGAATCATTACCTCTATAGGAACCATACGAGTTGATGTCCTTGGGTTTAACGCCTCGTTCAGTTAAATATCGATATGCTGGACTGGTGCGACTGGATGGCTCCGGCCGGACTGATCATGTCCGTGGACACGGAATCGCCCAGATGCAAGAGGGCGCGTGCGTTCGATATCCTGGATATGTTAGCGAGATCTACATCCTTTGAAACATTGTCGTAAAAAGAAATGGCTTCTTCAGATAATTTGAGCTATCGTCCATGGATAGAATAAGCTCTTTGGCGCATCCAATTCGGACCAATTCTTGTTGCCCTTCTCAATGTTATCGTACACCTCTCTGAACATTGATTCAACCACATGTGTCTGTTCCACGGCCTCGATCTCTTCCTTAGTGGGCCAGATGTCTCTCAGGAACACTGGCGATCCATTCGAGTCCACTCCTAGAGGCTCCTTTTCGAAGTCAATTATCTTGCCCGCAATGGCACAGGCAACAACAATCAGTGGCGAGGCCAGGTAATTGGCGCGTGTCATTGGATGCACGCGACCCTCAAAGTTTCTGTTGCCCGACAATACGCCCACTGTAACCAGATCGCCCTCCTTGATTGCCTCCACCACTTCGGGCTCGGCGTGGACCCGAGTTACCAATACACGTCTGACAGCCGTAGCCAACAACGTAGAAACCCAATTTCTCTAAATAAGGCAAAACACCCGAGTTCTTCAAATAGTAGGTGACGACACCACTGCCAGGCGACAGACTGGTCTTAATGTAGGGCTTCACACTCAGGCCCTTCTCGACGGCCCTCTTGGCCAACAGGCCGGCGCCCAGCATTACCGACGGATTCGAGGTATTGGTGCAGCTGGTGATGGCCGCAATGACCACAGACCCATGTTCCAGGGTGAACTGTTGGGCCTCGTGCTCGAACGACTGGCGCGAGCCAGCTTCTCGTCGGATAAACCAAAACCCCTTGAAACCAACGGGAGATTCTAGGCACGACAAGAAGTCCCGCTTGAAATCACTAAATGGAACTCTGTCGTGGGGCCTCTTGGGGCCGCTGACAGATGGACAAACGGTGGCCAGGTCGAGCTCGGGAGCACCTGCGTGAACTCAGGATCCCGCTGGAATCGTTGAAGTCGTTTCGGAACATCTTGACCGCCCGGAGGTAGCTTTCCACAATGGCAATCTGTTGGCGGTCGCGGCCGGTTTGTTTCAGATAACCAATGGTCTTGTCATCCACAGGAAGAAAGCAACGGTGGCGCCGTACTCGGGGCACATGTTGGCAATGGTGGCTCGGTCGGCCGGTGACAGCTGTGCCAGGCCCGGCCCAAGAACTCAATAAACTTCCCAATGACACCCTCTGATCGCAAGTGTTTTGTAATGGTCAACACCAAGTCCGTCGAGGTGGCGTAGTGATCTAGTTTTCCGGTCAACTTGTAGCCAACAACCTGCGGAATTGGCATGGATAATATCTGGCCCAACATCACCGCCTCGCACTCAATTCCACCGCACCCGTAACCGACAACGCCCAAACCATTGATCATCACCGTGTGGCTGTCGGCACCGATCCAGCGAGTCCGGATACAACAAATCCGATTTGTCCTTGTAGACGACATGGGCCAGATATTCCAAGTTGATCTGATGCACAATGCCCGAACCAGGCGGAATGATCCTGGAAGTTGTCCATACTCTTGGTTGCCCACTTGAACAAACGAAAGCGCTCCTTATTACGCTCGAACTCAAAATCTTGGTTCTGTTGCAACGATTCGGCCCTGTTGTGTTTGTTGATTGAATGATGTAATGAGTACATAGATGATTAGTTTAGGTTTGATCTAGTTAAAAAACAATAATGATGATAAAACATTCGAGTGATTGTTATTAATTACTATCAAAATGTGATCGGTTTTGTAAACAACTGTCAGACTCTCTACCCTAGTGAAAGCTCTCGATGAAATGGACATGTCTTGTAACGTAGCTTCAACTTTTCGGCCAATATATGTTGATCCATAATATTAAGGTTATTTGATGAGTTCATCTCGCGTTTATCACCCGTGAAACCATTGATTATTCTATAACTATTCAGGTGGGCGCCATGATTATGGCTGAGGTTTCGAGCTAGTTGGCAATAATTTAAAGCATCACAGTCTCCACATAGGTCGGAGATTTTGTTCTTCGTCTGATTGGTAGAGGGCCTATTTGTTGTAGTTGGTGTATCTCGGGTAATCTAAACGAGCTGTCATCACCTAATGTCATATGTGACGGTGGTAAATGGTGTATTGGTAATGTTGATCGAGTTTTGGTGTTCTGTTGGTTGTCTCTGAGTGATTTTTCATCAGGCTTGTTGGAGGATAAATTAGGTTTTGATATAAATATTTTGAATGACTGATGCGAGACAGCGAGCCTCAATTGGGGAATAGGTATGGAAGCTATTGGTTGGCAGATGTTGCTTTAATAGTACTTTTAAGAGAGGTCAAGAGCTGAGTGTGTAATAATGTATGTCAAGACAGGGTGTGCTCTACTTGTTGATATTCACAATGAGAGGATTTTGTTGCCGGGGAATCATGCAAACCTAAGCATGAGAGTCATGCTTTGGGGATTCTTTTCTATTTGTTTGTCTCTATCTGGCTTGTCATACTTACGTTTTAGCAAAGTCAACCTGGACAGAATGGTCAACAACGAGGTCCACTGACACAAGGGGTTGATACGTTCGGCCTGGCCTCCAAGTTGGGCGTACGCATCTCGCATACCGGCAAAGTCCACCACCACGGCCACGCCAGTCGAGATCTTGTAAAAGAACTCTCGCCGCTTAAATGGAATGTCATTCTCTGTCATAAACTGGCTCTTTTTCCAATCGAGTATTGTTTCTACATCATTTGGCTTGATAGAAAAATTGTCACAGTTCCTGACTGCTGCCTCGAGTAGCACCTTAATAGATATAGGTAGACGTTCTGTACTTGAAACATGTTGGTTAATTCAACTCTATTATTGAGGGAAACTTGTTTTAAATCTTGTAAACTTACCATGCAGTGGACATCTTTTAGCCCTAATAGATCATAATATTTGCACGTCTTCTCATTGATTTTGATCTCCTCGAGTAGAGTATCAAACGGATTAGCACCCCGGCTGGTCATGATTTTGGTGTTGACAAGTTGCGTTGTCTTGCTAGTGTCTCCTTATGGCGATTATACAACTTCAACTATTATGTATTAAATTTACTTGGCATTTGATTTTAAATTAAAATTTTGGAAAGATACAATTACAGCAATGATAAATATATATATATTTCTCAGAGTATACTATCAACGAATCAAGTAACCAGTATTTCTCAAAATACACCATGAAAATGGAATGGAAATGGAAGCGAATTAAGGCAATCATCACGTACTGTAGGTCCTTTGCGGGAGCATCAGATCTTGACGTCAGATCGCCTGGCATGTGCATGCGAGATGCTTCCACCTCCACCTCCGTCGTCCTCGTTGCCGACTCCACGGCGAACGGCCAAGTCAAGGGGACTTGGCTTTGAGTTTGTGCGCGAGAGACGCACAGAGAGAGAGAGAGGAGAACAAGTTGCGCCGCCCAATAAGACTCGGCTCGGCGCCGCCACTGCCGACACATGTTTCTGCCTGGTGTTGTTGGTGGGTGCATAATAAAGATATCGTTGGACATCACCGACAAACCAGCAATGCGTACGAGATGATGACTGGTATTATTGTTTTGTTTTGTCACCCCCATATAGCGTATGTACTGTATTATAATATATTCCAAGATCGCCATAAAGAGGTCATTGTGGGAGAGATATATGCTGTCGTTTACAAAGTCACAAATGTGACAATCGAAGAGAGAAAACTAAATATGGGCCAAAATGGGACACATTAGAAAGGTCAACTCGCAACGAGGAGATCTGTGATAAATCCCTCGTATCAGGGCAATCAGTAGTACTGTTACAACTGTCGCATATCAGCCATTGGAGCTGCTCAAAACTAGAATCCAGATAAAGAGATGGACCATCAGAGAATGGATCGAATGGAACCAAGCCCCGGCGGCTGATTGGTCGTGCCACACAATCGGCGATAACCCTCATCCGAAATGAGGAGTTACATACCTTTGGCGTGGAACTGGAGCTGTAAGTAGAGCTTTCCATGTAATGCCGTCAAAATTTCTATCAGTTTTGATCAGAATCACTAACATTATCATCATAACAATCAGTCCCTTCTGAGATCTGGACCAGGTGTTTGGACTCTACTATGCCCTGTTGAGACATTAGCGCAAGCCAACTTATCGATTCAAGATCGCATACCCGACAATCCTGGACAGGCGTTCATTTTGGACTCACAGCAAGATCGCTGGTTAGCTTCATTCTGCTTCCAATCACAGTGGTGAAAGTGAGATATGAAAGTGGAAAGTACCCACATACAACAGCTTGAGTCTTGCCTTGAAGAATGCCTACCTAAAAATGGTTGGGTTGGGATGGCTCAACAATCCTGAGAGACTCTCTTTTTAGTGGCACCTACTACATGTGTTACACAAAACTAAAGTATGACAATCATCTCGAGACAGGTAAATCAACCTCCACTCATTCGAGAAACTTTGTTACGGGCTTCTAAGTGGATTAGTGGCCTCGATTGTCACAAATCCGATTGATGTTCTCAAAACTAATATTCAAGTAGCCGAGAGTGGGGCATTTCAATGAGACAAAAGCTTACGAAATCATGAGAGCGGAGGGTGGTTTTACAAGATTTTTGATGGACTGGTGCCGAGGAGTCTACGTAGAACTCTCATCGCTGCAACGACTTGGACCTTTTACGAGCTCATTATTGACACATTGAGACACAAGTAAGGAGTAGAAATTGACTGTGATTTTGTTGTTACCAAGAAGTAAAGAATAAGTTTAACATGTAAAATTTTATCAATTTCATCTAAAACACTTTGAGGTCACAGGATCGGATTACTAATCGTCGAGGAATGTTATCTGGCCAGCTCCACCTTTCTTCCAAGTATCTCCTGTATCTCTTGTAGCCTGGTTTCTCGGCCATCTTTCTCTCATCTCTTGCTCTCTCTCTTCTTCTTCCAGGCGGTGAATTTCTCTTCAATCCATAATTCTTGTCTAAGCAACGCGTCAACATCCTCATTGATAAATAATTGTTCTTCACTAACATTGAGATGTTTGGCTATGATAGATTTCTCATCCTCTCCAAAGGGTTCACCTTTATAGTCGAATAGGTACACCCATCTGGCATACCAATACAGGTAATTGTAGAGTATGATGGGTGATCGGAAAATCTGAATCCAGAGAATATTCTTGATGTCGGGCTTGCAAAACCTCCCGATATCCATGTTCTCTTCAATGACTTGCCGTAGAATAGCCTCCTCTTGTTCTCTCAATTCCTCTTTAGACTTGTGACGACTCCTCTTAGCCCCGGATGCATCACGTCCGCTTCTCTTATCTGAAACTGAGTAAGCCTTTTGTTTTGCCAAATCCTGGGCCTTGAATCGATACTTTGGAACGGTTGCAAAATAATCAATTGCCTCGTTGTAACGAGAATGCATAACAAAATATTGATACAATGAGACTACACTTATCACCCCGAGAATAACCCAATGAGCGTCCACTTTAGTTCCATAAACACGCCTATAGTATCTATAGTAGTGACGATAATAATGCTCTGGATCATCGAGCATATCATTGTAATCCCGTCTGGATTCGTCCTCACGGAGGACCTCATATGCGGTGGCAATCTGTCGGAATTTCTCTGTTGCGGCAGCCTTTCTCCTCAGTGTCACGAAATCTATCCGGGTGCCATTTTCGTGCTAGACCTCTATATAATTGAGTTATCTCATCCCTATTAGATTCTCTTTTAGCTCCGAGTATATCGTAACAATTCCTCTAGGCCACAATACAATCCTGGAATTCCTTGAAAGCTTGAGCCAGTCCAACCAAAGAGTTCAATAAAACTATGGTCAACACTAGCCGAGGGATAGTTGTGGTCAATAAATTTTTGTGCGTCATTTCGATACTAGGGATAATCCTATTAATTCATATAATGATATATAATTTCTCTATTATATTAGTTCAAGAGACTATACTCTGAATAGAATACCGATGGGATTCTATGAACAATTTGAGCTTATCAAACAATAATTTTATTATTTGTAGTAGAGCCTACAAAAATTTGTAAATTGCTTCGAGGATATATGTGATAATAATAACATGCTTAAATAAGAGTAGAGAAATTTGTTCGGCTTGACCCAATGAAGGTTATTGGAGATTTCTGATAATAGTATGGACTAATAATAAATGGATGCCCACGAAAAAGTATATCATGTATTTAATTCCAGCTGTCAGAGATCGACAAAATAGTTGAACCATCCCTAGAAATCGAGTGCCATTTGATCGAAATTGTGCGCAATTTCAGGTTGACTCTGCGTCTTTTTATTGGACTCAAATAAATAATGCTGCAAGAGCTGCGGTGGCAGACACTGCAGCGCCGCCGACTCTGTCACCTTCAGGCGGGAACTAATTTTAAACATGAAACCTTTACAATGCTGGCCTTGCTAACGCCAACCCGGTTCTATTAGAGTTGGATCATCTAAAATGTTGACATGTCTTGTAAAGAGCAGTTACGAGAGACTTCACCTATACGAGGTTGATGTCGACTATGGCAATGGAAAAAATTATTACGAGATCCTAGGGATACCAAAGAATGCCACCCAAAAAGAGATCAAATCTGCCTATTATAACAAGGCTAAAACCTATCATCCAGACTCCAATACAAGGCTGATGTCTTAAAGTTTCAGCACATCTCGGAGGCCTACGAAATATTAAGTGACGATGCCAAAAGAAGAGCCTATGATACCACCATGAGGATAGATTTGGGCGCCGACCATCCCCAGAGGCGCCCTCGAGATGTGTTCATCAAAAACAAGCCTGTTTCTAGAGAGCCAATTAATATGAAGGCCATATCCAGTATGTTTATAAGACCATGAATAGGGAAGATGAGGTCCCGGAGGTGCCCAGGTGGAGGCCATTTGAGGATCACAATTACCCTGGGACGGAATTCAATAGATTCGGAGTATTCTAGACGCTGGGATCCGCACCTAAATACCTGGGCTTACATAAAGAAGAAAACTGCCGATGATTATCATAGACAATTGCTGAGAGAAGCGAAAAATGGTGAACATTTGTGGCCCTAGCAATAATGGTTGGCACGTTAATATATGCCATTATGACCAAAGGTATATTTCAAGGTCAGCCGAGCGTGCAGAATCGAAGACAAAATGTATCTATTGATGAGGATGGCCGAGTAGTCTACGTGATTGATGGTTCGGAAATTTTTGAGAGATCAGTGTCCTAAGGTTCACACAGCTTATTGTAACAACATGTGATGTTTGTTGAAAGAAGAAATATTTATCACTAGTCATTGATGTATTGATGGCATGTGTTGTTGTCGCTCATCAAGTTTCCTAGTATGTTAGATATGGTTGATTTTGTCGACCCTAAATTGGTTGTTAGATGGAAGAAGAAACAAAAAGAAACAGAAAATAATCTTTTATTGTTCAATTTGATTATTATTCAACAGTAAACCTTGGGATCGCAATAATAGAGCTCCTCCAGAATCTGACAATTTCCATCCTGCTGGCCCATAATTGGAATTCTCTGGCGCACTTTGATGGAGCCCTTCTGGACTGGTTGACAGACTACTTCACACTCTGACCATTGCGTCCAATTTCCATAGTTACACTGTACTCCTTCATTAATTACAGTGAACTGATTTTCATCCGGTGTCGGGCCATCTACTGGCATATCGAAATTGATCGGATATGATAATATAAATGTGCCGGATAATGCGTCACGAAACGGAATGAATCATATAACAATTGATTGAAGATTTAGTTAACTAGCCTCTTCATCTTCGAGACAACAAGTGTGCTAATTGAACAGAATTATTCACACAAAGAGATAATTCTAATTTAGGTAAACGCATTAAACGAACAATGCTCATTATGTACGTGTACATGTACATGAATATGAAATTTGTCTAAGCTTTCTATGATTAGGTCAACAAACTATAATATTAGTTAAATTGCTATAGTTGGATTGTTATTTTAGGATATGCAAGAGTTGTATTGATTTGTTAATAATTGTTAGTAATGGCTTGCGGCAGTTAATTGCATCGATCGGTTATTTAAGCCCAAAAGGGCTTATCGGAAAGACGTAACCATTGCGAACACCAAAGCTTGATGCACCTAAAAGCTCTAATTCTTCTGGTTGTGGCGAAGGAGGATAAAGGAGGTGACATTGGTGGCTCTAAGCAGCATCGTGCCGTCGGATATATACGACTCGGCCGGCGTGAAACCCCGTCAATTGTAGGCCCTCCGATTCAATTAATCTTGAAAACTTACTATCATCTTCGTCGTCCATCATGGAGTTTGACGCTGTCGTTCTGATGGTGGTGGTTGTGTAGTAGTTGTGGGTCTTGATGTAAATGATATACTCGATTGATGTGGTGTTCGTAGGGTTTCTGATTTGGCCTGATAATTATTTCCGTGGCCATTCGAATTGGATGTCAATGGAGCGTAGTTTGAGGGCGGACATGGAGGTAGATCTCTACATTTTTGGGTCCTAGTTAATTTATCACAAGCTTTGCCCCCATTCTGTGGCATCTGGATGACGAAACGGCTCCTGGTTCGCCTCCCGTGGCCACACAAGGCCAGAACAGGTGGACCAGGGCGACCAATTGCTGAGCTTGCAATCAATGACGAGGCAAATTTGGATTCACTCTATTATGGTGATTGTTGTTGTTGTTATTGTTATGTTGTTGTTGTTGTTGTTGTTGTTGTTGTTTATTTGTTATTTGTTGTTGTTGTTGTTGTTGTTGTTGTTGCTGCTGCAGAGCTCTGCATCAATTGGTTGCTGTTCCATTAGGTTGGTATATATGGAGATAATAATTGGCCTAATGTTAAATATTGAACACTTGTTTCATTATTTTGAGGTTCGTTTGGTCGAACAACACTCCTCTCATTTGGTAGTGGACACCACAGGGCGGGACTACGTCAAACCAACCTCAAAATGTATGTGGCTGAGGCTTGTGACAGGTGTTATAGCAATCCTGGAAGGTTTTGAAATTATTTCCATTACCGAGACAGCCGCCGTAGGTGAACTGTTTGCAAACATTGCGATCATTGTCATAGAGTGCCATCGGATGATGTGAGCCCTGCATCGACCCTGGTCGATAGGCAACGGACATGCTTCGCTCATGCAGGTGAGTTTTGGCGAGTTGTTTTATGTATCAATGGAGTTGTGGGCGATGAAGCACATAAGCACATATTAAAATGGCAGAGCAATGGATCAGTCGAGCGTTCGAAGCGACAAAATAAATCGAACGCAACAAGTCTCTTGCATGCGAGATGCTATATAGACACATCTTATCTTTTGCTCTCATACTAACCTTTAGTGGCCTGCCTACATAGCTCCGATTTGCCCGTACAGGGCTGTTTCTGGAATCAGCTTGTCACGGCATACGTCGGCATCCTCTCGCCGGACATACTGGCGCGTCCTGATCTTGGTGCCCCGTCCGCAGGCCACCGAGCATTCCGACCACTGTGACCACTCCGGATGTCTCACAGCGCCCTCCACTCGGCGCCTGTTGATCGGCGCCGGGATTGTTGTCCGCCTGGCACTGGCCATTGCAGGCCTCTGTCTGGACTAACTCAATGGAATCGCAGGCCGACCGCATAGGCCCAATGGGCGAGCGGCTCCTCTTTCTGATGCCCTGGCCACAGTCCACCGAGCACGCGGACCAGTGCGACCAGTCTCAGGTGACACAGGTGGTCGAGTTGCCGATGCACTCCGATAGACAGACCTCCTTCTCAATCAAGTCCGCCTGTGAGCAACCCGCAAGATGCGCCTGGTCGTCGAGGAATGACCTGGTTCGTGTCCGAATGCCCCGGCCGCAGGTGGAGCTACCAACTGGACCAATCGGACCAATCCGAGAACCGGCAATCGGCATAGTTTGGCCTGTTATTGACTGGCTCAATCAACAGGCCGTCCTGGTTGAGGATCCATGGCTGGACGACGACGACGTCATTTGAGGCTGTTGTGATTGCAGCTGAGGCGGCGGCTGCTGTTGCTGTAGGCTCAGTCTTGGCTGATCGCCGTTGCAAGATTTCTCGTAGATCCGCTGGCGGGTCACTGTCAGTCTGGCAAATGGCTTCATGGAGTTCGTCTGGCCGCCTGGCCACTCTGGAGCCGATTGCTGTTGGTTATTGTTGATCATGGACTCACTGGAGGCCGGCGCTCCGCCCGCTCTGATACAGAAACAACTCATCGAAATTGTTGTTCATGTTGGGGTTTGCTTGTGTCAACGAGGAGAGGACGACGACGGCGACGACATATCATTTGCTGGCGTCGCCGGCGACCTCACTTCTGGGAGCCACTGAATGGCTGAATGCGATTCTGAGAGGCCTTGTGGGGCGCGTCCGAGGCCATGAAGGCTGTGCCAGAGTCGGTGCCAGCGTCCCAGAGGTACAAATTGACCACCCGTTGAGTGGACCAGGTGCAGTCGGCCTGGCACAGCTCCAGGCCGGACACGCCAACCATCCAGTCGGGGCTCGGGCCCAGCTTGGACAGTATGGAGATCAGGTGATGGTGTCTATCGGTGCGGAATACGGCCGAGGTTTTGCTGTTCAGCGTCGGGTAGCGCAACTCGCGTGCCTTTATGATGGTCCTGGTCTTCGAAGACACTTGTTTGAGCTCTGACTCCGAGCTTCTTCGTCATGCCCAGCTCGGCCAGCTCGCGGACCCCTTCCGTGGCGTAGCCCTCGGGAGTCCACATTCTGAACTCGTTCGAGTGGCTCGCGCCGATGATATCACTGAAATAGGCCAGCCAGTAGTTGTCGGGAAGTCGTCCGGATGGGTGTAACGCGACCAGAGGCCTTCGAACACGAGCTCGTACTTGGCCTCGTCGCAGGCACAACATCTGTCCAGTATGGCCGGCTGGTCTTGTTGGCTCAGGTTTGTATAGTAATGAGAGCGGCCAGTAGCGTCTTGTTGTGTAGAATCTACCTGTCTGTGGTTGGAAATATTTGATGCATTGTGATTATCCAGTGAGGCCAAATAAACGGCCCTGTTTGTTCTGGTGAGTCGGTGATTATCATTGGGCAGCCATTCTGGTGGTGCTGGCGATTTTTCAATGTATTGGCTGAAATACTCTCCGAACCATGCGAAACTGTTACCGATTCGCTTGAGCATAGTTTGATGTTATAAATTGCACTGTATTGGAATAGAACTAGTATAAACAATAGAATGAGACGAGGCCCCATGAGTTTATATAGTAATATCTCCGCCCAAATTGGCCGACAAACAATTCCATCTGGCCATAGTGGTGATTGTCGTCATCTTAGCCGGATGGATATGGTAGGTTTTCACTAATATTCAATAGAAGATTTCCAGAAATAAAATTCTAATGGCCTAGAGAGTAAAATACAATATAAGGAGATGATGAGAGGAGCAAAAAACGCTCCGAGTCTGAGATTTGAACTGAGCTGAGGAGATGAACAAAACGAAACACAACTAACTCTGTGGTGTCTGCAAGTCGACAACAAGAAGAGGAATAACATGAGGATGAAGAAGAAGAAGTCGGAGATAGAGGGAGAGAGAGAGAGAGAGAGAGAGCAAAACAAACAACGTTCGCCGATGGCCTCGAAGATTATGTGTTTGAGACAACTAGAAGCCTCAGAGATGCCATGCGTAAACTAGGCGCCAGCCTCAATGTTGAAGTCGCGAGGGCCTCTAGAGAGTCCTCGTGCGTGAAGTTGAATGAGTGTAGGCTGAATTTTGTCCATCGTGGATTAATCTAGTTAGTAGTTGGCCCTGATTTTGGGGTGGTGGCTCCCTAAGCGTTCATTCTATGGCCTCATAAGGAATGATGAGTCATTCGGCAGTCAAGCAACAACGGGAGAGAGCCAACACAATTTTAGAGTCGACCAGTAGTACTAGCCGAACTACTGGCACGAGTTCATATCGTAATATAACAACACAACAGATGTTATATTACGATATGAGCTCAGTGTTGTCAGTGGCAAGTGGCCATTCCGCCTGAGAGGGCTCGAGTGAGGCCAGACAGAGGCTGATTGTGGACACGATAAAACGCCACGCAAACTAAGCAATCCCAGAGCCTGAGAAAATGTTGGGACCACAATCATATTAAAATGATTGAGCCACTTTATTTTGGTTTGAGAACTTCTAGCCTGGTGTAGATGTTCATTTGTCGTCAGTTGAGGCCAGTTGAATTTAATGGATGTTCGGGCTCTGTAGGAGTGTGGCAAAGTATGGAGAATGAAATGAAATGAAACAAGGGACCTTACGTCTGCCAAGTCAGTGAGTCAGTTAGAATTCATTAACAAGACGCGCAAATGTTATATATCATTATGATAATCATCCCACGCAATTCACGCTAGCTGGCTGAATGGCCTCTGTAGCTCCTTTCTCTCTCTCTCACCGAGTGTCCAGCCGATCACCAACTATCGGAAATCCAAGACGGCACCTCTTTGCCAGTAGCAATTTGATATCTGTATTCCATATTCTCTCTGTCGTTAATGAGGATTTCGCGCTCGTTCTCGCGCACCTCCTCCGGGTCTATTCGGCCATAATTACTTGAATACTAATGTAATCCTCCGGATTCTTGATGATATTCTTTGACTCCTCAATTCGCGACCTCAACTCGGCAAACTCGGCCTTCTTCTTCTCCAGATCCTCCTTCCATTCGTTGATTCTGGACGAAGTTAGGCTCCGTTACCTTCAGCTTGGGTCTCCTGGCGCCACCGCCGCCGCCGCCGCTGCCGTCATTACCTGAGCCATTCCTCCATTGACGTCCTGATTCTTGTTATTTTGGCCACCGAGATTCAATCACCCGAAGGCCCTGACGTTTCATGTTGCTGTTAACGAGACCCAAATTGCGCTCCAGCTCATGGATTTGCTCCTTCAGAACTCGCTCCTCCTTATACAACTTGGTAAGTAGCCGTTCGCTGCGTTTCTTTGCGAGAGGCACCTGACGTATCTTTGCTTTTGGTCAGGAACACCTTGAAGTTGTTCCTCAGCTCCTTGAGTGGTTATGTCTGGCAAGTATTGCAGTGATTTGTTTTAGTTATACTTGGCTTCTGCTGACTCAGTGATCGAAATGATCGATAGCAAGGCCAAGTCCGATTATCACTGAAAGACTACTTTTGTTCATCAATTCCATGTTGATCTAAACCTCAAGGCATTCCAACAATGCAAAAATATACGCGGCTAAAATGATTGCACTAAGTCTAAGTATCTTCCTCAGAAGTGTGTGTATTGTTATTATTATATTGCATATTTGATTATCACAATTAATTGATCTACCAACAAGAGAGCTCTTATAATATTACACATCAACACAGATTTCTAACATGGCTCATATCAAGAGGATTGACGACTTGACTGGCACAATATCTGTGTATTCTATTCTATTTTTAAACCCGCCACACCCGCCATCACCACCACTACAATTTGATGGTGAAGACGTACATGGGGCCCATCTCCAAATGATGGGGTTCTAGAAATCGTCACCATGGCGTCAGTCGATAGATCTAACCATATTTGCACATTCAAATCTCTTGGGAGTCTAGCTGACTTGAACAATTTGTCGGGGATTGAATAAATTCTTGGGATCGAGAGATTTCTTGATAGTGTACATGAAATCCAGCGTCGATCTATCAAACTGCTCCTCGATCAGATCCATTTTGCCCCGACCAACGCCATGTTCACTGTAACTGTGCCCTGTAGCTTGATTGCCACTCTTCCCATCTCAATGGCCAGCGTTTTGGCCTCTCGAAATCTCCTCCCTCTGGGGATTGTACAGGATGACCCGAATGGAAGTTGCCGTCGTCGCCGGCGTGGCCCATCAGGGGAGCGTCGAGGCCAAACTTGCCAATCAATTCCTGTGTCATGGCCACCATCTCAGGAACTTGGATATGGGTACGCAGACGTCAGTGTCTACACTTGAATAGCCAGGCTTTTGTTTTCAATATTGACCAGTGCAAATTGTGTCTGGCCTTCCATGGTGGGTTCGTTCCTCCTGTTTAGAGGACCAGGTAAATCCGGAGGCCTCGTTTGAGTGTCAAAAATCTCCCTCAATAAATCGATCTGATCCACGAGGCCGCTCTCACTGAAGCGCGTGTAGCTCCACAAAGCATTGGATGGTCCGGGTCCAGATTGGGCAACTTCGAGTCCTGATAACAGGCACTGACTCCTGGCTGATCTAGAAACTCGATCCGGGCTATGGGCAAGCGCATTGCATCACCTGGACCACTGACTCGACCGCCGTATCGACATTCGGAAAAGCCACAGTTGCCACGGCCATGCAGGTGGGCAATGCATGGAGCTTCAACTTCACCGATGTAATTATACCTAATGTGCCCTCGGATCCTACGAGTAAATTGGTTATATTGATGCCAGCCGAGGACTTTTTCGATCGGCAAACCTTTCCAGCTGTATTGATGACCTGTCCATCGCGAACAACGACCTCCAGACTGATGACATTCTCTCGCATCGTTCCAAATTTGACCGCATTCGTTCCCGAGGCCGACGTGGAGGCCATTCCACCGAGAGAGGCACTGGCGCCCGGATCCACTGGAAACCACAGGCCAGTGCTCCTGATATTGTCATTCAATTCGCGCCAGCTCAAACCCGCCTCCACGTGACAATCTAAATCATTATTGTTCACTTGTAGTATATCCTTCATTTGGGACATATCGAAACTAACTCCGCCTCGCATGGCGTGAATCCCACCCTCTAGTCCGGTCCGAGCTCCAACCGGTACCATTGGAATGTCATTCTCATAACAATATTTAACACATTGACTCACCTGATCCACACAGGTCGGCATGACACAAATGTCAGCCCGCTTCACATTGTAAGATGAGGCGTCTTGGGCGGCATTGATGAGATCCTGAATCAGATTTACTGATTAGATTTTGGAGTCCTTGTTCGCTCTTCTCTTCAAGTGCCGACATCCGATTCAGCCTGTAGTAATATCTCCTTCAAGCCATCGAAAGCTCTCGTCGTTGTGTAGGCTCTCCTATTAATCCATGTTGTGGCCGAGTTTATTCCTGTAATTGATCTTGATATGGGCGTGCAATGATGACGAGACTGGACATATCGGCCGATTGAGCCTTATCACTGTGATTGTCATAATTTCTTGTACCCTGGAGAATCTCACAATATGAGATCTTGAAATATAATAATGTCAATTCAAGCTGCCATCACTCCAATAATATCCATGGCTATTATCTAAGACTGCGTTGAGTCTATTAGTTTGTGGCCGTTCCTCGTCTTCCGAGTCCGTATCTATTCTAGTATAATAGTCAAAGGATGGTATTTAGAGCTAAATTCTGTCATAAATAATTACATTATTGTTGGAGATGGCTTCATGTAGGCCGGCGGGTCGTCATTTTGTTTACTTACATCAGCTGTTGTTTACTCGATGGCTGCATATAATTAGCCACTGCGAGAGCGACTCTGCCAGCAGAGCGGCCGTAGGGATACCATCTGAGCTGATAGGTTAGGCTCCCTTTTGATTGTTGGATGGTCGGCTGGCCAACATTCCAACCGTCGTCATGGGCCATCTCTTTTCAATAGGTAGCGATAACCCAAACCCTCACCATTTTGACAGTCGGATAATAAGAATAGGTAGTACCTTCCGTCCTTATTACCCAACCCATAGCCCCTCTGAGGATCGCATATCTGACCACAAAACTAAGTGACAACCATCAATGGATAGTTTGGATCATATAAACCGGACGATCAATCAAATGAATATGAATAGGTTCTCTGTCAATTCGTTCAAATTTCAATCTTATCGCTTACCCCACAACTCTGATTTACAAACATGCAACTCAGGTGACTAACCCTATCAATACATAACCTCAGGCAGCATCTGTAACTTGGATTGTGACGGATTATACTTCCTGTATCATACGTCGAATGAACTAATCAGAGAGTTTCAATTGTGAGAGACATTAGATGACATTTTGCCGAGAGTAGCTCTCAGTCCTACATCTTTGCTAAAAGATTTGAACTATCTGTTACGAAATACGCATCCGATTAACCAAATAACATAGGCAACCAGACACAACTCAAATTTGTAACCCATATGGTAGGAGTATCTGATATATTATATCTAATCGAATTAATGATATCGTGGTGATAGTGATAAAGCTAGTGATAACAAGATGATGTGAGACATGGGCCGGATGGTATGATGAGATAAAAGTATACAGCGCAAACTTGACGACATCTTCCCAAACTACCAATGGACAAGTCGATTGTTCGGTGCGCGCTGGAATTTGTTCGGTCCGCTGGTGGCTGAACAATTCGATTGTTCGCTGGCAAAGATTCGCTAGAATTCTCTTGAATTCACTAAAATTCTCTAAGGTCCGCTCTATTTCGACTCACACTAACCACGAAATTATAATCCAATCTTCAATTATCCGAAATCGATCAAATAATCAACTTTATTCACCAGACATTATCAAGTATATAGCCATCAACATGTCGTGATCATCATGTGCAATTGTTCTCATCATCTCACACAGTTTCCTTATGAACTGATACATAGTAATCAATCAAATAGCGACACGGTTTGGCTCTCCATAACTTCAAATCTCTCTCTCTCTCTCTCTCTCTCTCTCTCTCTCTCTCTCTCTCTCTCTCTCTCTCTCTCTCTCTCTCTCTCTCTCTCTCTCTCTCTCTCTCTCTAACACAACCTAAAGTTGCAGTTCGATACGATCTTATGCGAGTGACGAAGACAACCACAAGAACAGAGACATTTGTCTAATATCATGGGGTGGACTATTGTAGCCAGATCAAAGAACCCTGTCCTTACGAAACAATCCAATATTGACTCGGATCAGCTACAACACAAAGGAGGCATTACCAAATTGGTCCCAATCTGGTAAACAAGACTCGAGTTATCTTGGCTGGAAAGGCTCTAGGGTTCGCCAGATCTCCATTTTCAACAATGTTTCTAGGACTTATGACTGTAAATGTATGTCTATCCTCATAAATAGTAGCCAAGTGCGCCTGTTATCATTTCTAACAACGAGCACCTCCCTTAATTACAAAACAAGATGGCCTTCACCATCACACGTAGTTGATCATTTTGTTGTTGACTAAAAAGTGATTGTTGTTGTTATTGTTGTTGTTGATGACGTTGATACAAACATGATTTGACTGATTACGAGTCAAGAGAGTAAACAACCATTTGAGGAATCATCTCAAACCAGAACATTGTATCAAGAGGGTAATAATTGGGGAGCCAAGTTGATTTTGTTTTGGAAGTAGTTGTTGCGGTCGGTTGGACTTGAGCCCTTTCCACTCCTCGTTTTTCAACCACAAGCCAGTTAGGAATGAATAACATTACATGTATTGAGTTACAACTAGCGTCTTCCACAAACTTCAGCCACTACATCAGTAAAATTAGTTTTAGAAGTGGGCGGCCAATTCCAGGAAAAGGAGTAGTGACTGCATTCTCATGTAATGGTGGTAATCTACGCCGAGGACAACGATAGTGACAATGATGATAGACCATATCAGCTTAGAGTGAGCTTATCTCCGGCCAGCAGACAGGCCACACTGTAAACCTCTCAGTGTATTTTTACCTAGAGTTACTTATACACTGGACAAATATAAGTGAGTAAAAGAAGCTTAGATTGTAGGTAGACGTATCAAATCTAATCAAGCCCAAGCTGGTAGTCGACTTATCAAACTCCTAAAAAGGGTTGATGTGACAACTTGGTGTGTAATCTGATGAGAGAGGACGAGCGAGCGAGAAAGACAGGGACAGATGCAAATAATAGTTTATGTTCAGGCAGGAATCTTCGCATGAATTAACGATGGGAAAGAGATGCCGTCCATGGAGGAATCAAACCGATAACAAAGCCAATTTATCGCTAATTATTAGGGCCAACTTCTAGCCTCCATCGTAATGTCCAAGGAATATGTTATCTCCTTAATGATCACAATGAAATGACTACCTTCGTGACATCTCTCGTTCGTATAGTTTTCGACGAGCATCTGTTGATCATTTGGGGACATCGGTTCGAGGGAAGCAAAGGGAGAACATCATCGACACATCAACAACAATAACAACAACAATGTAGCTGACTATGGATAGTTATGTTATTAGGAATTATACGATATACATGTACGTCAACAACTCAAATTCAGCACTGGCTTTATGTCGATCCTCATATGTCACGAATGCTGATGGCACACCTCTGAAGTCAATCGTGAGCCGAGTTTGATTTGCCAAGAGTGTCCAAGCGCAACCATCTCTCTTGGCTCATTACATTGAGATTGATTAGAGAGCTTACGTTATAAATGTGACATCTGGCCTGGTGATCTCTGTGGAGAATATACAATAGGTGGACACACATGTTGGCCTCTGCCTTCGATGGGGTTGTTATGATTTGTGTGCCACAGGTGTTTATTCAGAACCATTGCCAACAATGGCCACACACAGCTCCTGACAGACGGCGCCATTATTGTCAGTCTTTATTTTTAAAAATACAAAATGTTTCCTTGCCTGGGCCTGAAGCGACATGTTCGATGGCGTCAACTAAAACTACAACAACAACAACAACGACGACGACGTCGACGACAACAATAACAACAACAAACGTATATGCACGACAACTACCGATAGTACCACTACCAAAGCCGTTAAATGAGGACATCATAGGCGTCGACCATCATTTCAATAGGCCATAACCACCCACAGGCAATGGACGTTTTATCACGTTCATCCATTGGCACTTGACTTTCCTTGCGGGGATGTATCTTTTAACGCCACGCGAAGCTAATAATCGCCATCGATGATGATGATGATGATGATTCGGTAATGATTAAGCTTACAGACAGCCTGTGTAGTGGAAGCAAAACAAGAGATAGAGCCATTCCCATGTGAGTGTGTATATATATATATATATATATATATATATATATATATATATTTGTGTGTCGAAATGGATGAACATGAACAGATAATGTTTGAATGTAGAACGAAGACATAGTGAAGTGGAGACTAGCTTTTGGGTGACATAGACAGTTATCAACAGCGCAAATCACTTTGTATGAGTGTCTCTCTTTCTCTCTGTATGTATTTTGTGCCTCGTGAATGGTGTTGTTCAGTTCTAATGATAACTACACAAACATGATCGACTTTGGCAAAGACACCAACTCATCGACAAGAGCCATAGAGCGACCAAACAAAACAAGCTAACTGATTGACTGACTGGCTGCAGCCCACTGCACGACTCTCTGCAATTTGCGCCCGCGCCTACGTCCGATGCTCGCAATCATTCTAAATCCAATTAAAACATACATGAATGTATACAAACAGTAGTGGCCTGTCTGATCCAACCAACCAGCCGCTAGAGAAGTCTTCATCAGCTTTGCAGTTAGGAGCCGGAAAATGTTTCTTTTGCATTTGGTCGACGAGCTGGCTGCAGATGCTGCTGTCCAGACCGTTGCCGGCTGACTTTTGCGAGCCGGCAACAAGAGATATGGACGAACTCTGGTTGGCTAAAATCTGTCAAAAGGCTCGCTTCGACCTGCCCTGACGACATTCTTCCACTGGCAACATCTGGCCAGAGGAGGGGACATGACGAAAACAACGTTGACGCCGACTATGACGATGTTAGCGTCGACGACCACGACGAGGACTACGACAACGGGCAAGATACTTGGCGACAGACTCCGCCGTTGTTGACGAATAAATAAATAGATAAATCTCTCGCTTGCTCTCCCCCCTCTGTGTCTGTGTCTCTCTCTCTCTCTCTCTCTCTCTCTCTCTCTCTCTCTCTCTCTCTCTCTCTCTCTCTCTCTCTCTCTCTCTCTCTCTCTCTCTCTCCCCCTCTCTCTCTCTCTTCATATATCTTTCTAAAATTTCCTCTCTGCAGAAAGTACTCTCCTGTCCGAATTTGGTTCTGCATCAAGGCCGAGCCAGAACGTCTGCGCCGGAGGGCAAGGCTCCCTCCCTCTCAGTGCTCAGTGTGGGTAATCGATCATCTAATATCTAGTAGTAGACATTACGGCGCAATTGCAGGCCATCCGCAATCTCGAGTGATATGTCTAGCCGACTAGAGAAGCGCCGTCGTGGTTTTCATGTTTACCTTTCAACTTCTTTTAGTTGCCCTAAGAATTTGCAACATTTTTGCAGCGAATTTGTCAGCCGATCCTCAGCATCATCGTCTCAAATAGAGATGACACCTTTAAGAGCAAATTCAAGGAAGCCAATGGTCTCATCTGTTTCGTTTCATATTCCCCAGACGGCATTAGTGTTGGGCTGTGTTGTCGTCTGGTCGAGATCATCATTCGGCGTCGGCGGCGCCACCGAGAGAGCAACAGGCCTTCGTTGGTGATGGTCCATCACTGATGAGACACGTTGAAACTCTCGGGGCTTCATCGAGAGTAGTGCAGTGGTTTTATGACATTCGAGGCTCAGATGAAGTGCTGGGCGAGATATCATCATCTTGACACTATTTGCTTATGGTGGGCGGCGGGGCGGCCAACTTCTGTTAGAACCACTGCTTTGGTCTATCGGAAAGGCCACAACGTTGCCGCCAAGTTGACTTGTGAGTGACTTACCGAATAACGACAACAAGTCGATTGAGAGTAAACAACAATGCGCCGCCCGTCCTACGAGGGCTCATGTCTCGATACTCGTCAGACAGGTGGCAGTGGTCTTGTCTAGTCTGGTGGCCATGAAAGCTCTGGCCTGCGATGAGAGTTCTAAGACTCAGGCCTTGGATGGGCTCCCATACTTCTCCCTCCTCCTCCTCCTCCTCCGACCGTGTCACTCGGCAACAACAGTCGTGGCTCGAACACCTCGAGGTAGAGGCGGAGAGAGGCTCCAATGAACTCTGGAGAAAGAAAGAAAACAAGTTCACGTCGGACCATTGGCGGCGCGTCCTCGACGAGGGTTGCGCGCGCTTAAAGCGAGAAGAACAAAGAGGCAGGACGAAGTTCACGTGGCCGTTCGATCGGCGCCGAAACGAGCCGCCGAGGGAATTCCTGCCAGTGAACATGTCACTTCAGGCTGGCTTCAAGATGCTTGCATCGATATTCTGCCTCAATGGCGGCCAGATTGGACGCTGACGGCGGCGACGAGAAGGGCGCGCCAACTCATGCGGCCTGTTAGACAAAGCGAAAGCGTGCACAAGTTAACAAAATTGACAAAAACTTACACAAACAAGCCCGAATGGTGGTGTTGGTGTCGGTGGAATTCTCGTCCAACAACAACAACAACAACAACAACAACGCCGGCGACGACGACTACCACCAAATGCCAAAGCCATGTTTCCTCTGGCGGCTTGGCTGCAGGCCGAAAGCGCGCGCAACTGACAAGTTTAAAGGGCAGACTTGTAGACTACAAGTTGTAGTTGTTGTTCCGTCCCCTCGTTATGGTGTATTGGCGAAAATGCACTTCTCCTCGAATGGCGGCCAGGCCGAGCCGGCTCTCCTGCCTCCAGTGTGTCTATTTGTGACATGCTCTTGTTGTTGTTGTTGTTGTTGTTGTTGTTGTTGTTGTTGTTGTGGCGGCGGCGGCGGCGGCGGCGGCGGCGGCGATGATTATGGTGGGTTTGCAACAGGCGCATCGGCGTATCGTAGCAAACCAATGACAGAGGCGGCGGGCCAGAAGCCAGCAGAATGGCAATGAGGGCGAGAAATGTGACTGCGTGGCCAGAAGAAGCAAAGCAACAGGCAGGCTGAGCGGCACAGGCGACGTGTGCGCGTTGTCGACAGAGCCAAGGCCTGGCGCGAGACTGCACGACGACGAAGGCCAACTAAAATCGCTAGTGAAAACAACAACAACAACAACAAAACGCGCGAAAAGCGCGCGTCCATTGCGCCAAAACCGAGTACAAACAAAAAACACAGAAGCCAACACACAACAAGTCGCCCCTCGTGACGATCATCATGATGATGACTGCGGCGGTGGCAATGTCGGTGGATGGATGTTGTTGTTGTTGTTGGAGGGGTTGCGCCGTGAACGTCGTCGTCGCCGTCGCCGTCGCAGCCACACACTCACATTCCGATGGCTCCGCCATGTGTAAATGAGCTGGTGCATCTGCTGTCCCCATCAATTTATCCCAAGTACAATCCCAGCCGCTGGAGGACTCCTGGTAACCAATCGGCCGGCGTACTCAGGTAAATGATCGCCTGCTCTTGGGTCGGCTGGTTCAATGCCTCACTCTGGTATTGTGTTGGTGCCTCTGCCCATCGTTTTGGCGCTCTCGGCCGGTAGCAAACACGCGCTCCATCACTTATACAAAGATCAATAGATCTGTCTCTCGGATGGAGGTGAGCGAGCAGCCGAAGAGACAGAGGAGGAACCACTTTGACGCAACACAAAGTGGCTCTTCCAGTATGCTGACTAGACACGACATGAAGTGGTTGTTTTTGGCGCAAAATGAGCTTAAATTTGTAAATGAGAACGGCGACAAAGGCGATTGGATGGATGCAGGCAACTTTCAGGACCCGCGGCTCTATCACAGGTAAGCTATCCGGGAATGGCCAGTGCACCCGATGATTTTGAGCAAGTTTACTGCAGTTCTGTACAATCAGATACATAAACTTAGGCCGGCCAATCAGGCTTGACGAAGTCGAATGTGGGGCTCGTTCTTCTGTCCTCGCCATTGGCGAGAAGACGAGCCAGCGTGTACAGCCTCTCACAGCTCGTAAGTGAAGCAGCAGCGGCAGTGGCATCCAAAGTTAATAGCTGAAAGAGAGACCCGTAAGGTATCTCCAGATGCTTCAGTCTACGTTCACTGTCCGACTCAGTATGTATGTGTGGCTGGCTGCATGGAGGCGGCAGCCAAATGACCAGCGAATTATTACCACGCCAACAATATTGCAGCCATCTGGCATGGACGGAGGGGCTAACGAAGAGGAAAGCCTTCGGAGTGGCTCACCTGAGACAGACGGGCGGCACGTAAGGCAATGGAAACGGCGTGAGTCCAACGCAGTGGTGGTGGTTACTGCGGCCTGGCCTGCACATTGTTGTGTAGTCTCAGCCGCCGCCGTTGCCGTCGCCGACAAAGACGTCGAGTCTTTTGGCCAAAACTCACTTTGGAGTCCTTTGGTTGCAGTCTTATGAGTCGCCAATACATCCTCGTAGCCTCGTCGAGGCGCTTGATTGCATCGGCAGCCGCGGCGACGACAACGAGCTTGGAATTGCAGGTAAGCTGGTGTACACTCCAATGGGAAGGCCAAGAAAACGCGCAACGACGACGACGACAAGCGTTAACGATCCTACAAGCATGAGCCTCGGACGAGAAGGACGACCATCAGGATAAAGATCAGAAAAGTGAAAGAGCCCACGAGGGTTTTGCATCAGCAAAAGCAACAGCATCACTTATATCGCTATTACATTTGGATCACCGGCGCCGGCCGCCACTGGCGCTGTTGTTTCTGTAGATAGTAAATCCAGTAAGTTGACTTGTAAATGAATGGACTCTGGTGATGGCTACAAACAACATGCATCTCGGAATAGCCCACAAAGCTTTTCTCCTCTCCCCTCTCCTCTCCTGTTCTTGGTGGTGCTGCTGGAAAAGGTAGTTGTTGTAGTATTCACATAAACCAACTCATCTTGCCGGCACTTCCAACTTGATTTGACGTTCAAAATCTCATTTAACCATCATGATGATCATCATTATCGGCGCCAGCATTTGAAACGACCAAATCCAAGACCAGAACGACGACGACGACGACCGAGAGGAAGAAGAAGACCACAACTCTGAGGAGTACTAATGAACCATTGGCCACGACTTCACTTACGGTCGGTGCACTGAGCTCTCACTTTGCTTGTAAATAATACCTGAGGTGGGCAATTCACCAGACTGATTCCACTTCATTTGTTGTCTAAATGTTGCTAGTTCTCGTCTCAGACAGAGGCTACAGATTTGGTTCACTGCTGCGAGCACTGCCATTATACAAACATAGCCTGTAATATGCAGTAGCCAAATTCGAACCGACACATATGCAAGTTGTCACCGCTGGTGACGTAAAAGTTTGTCCATCACCTGCATTGTGTAGGCTGTTATCTGGCATATTGCTGCGAACGAGGGCAACAAATAGATACATTCTATGAGAGCCTTTGCGCATTGCTCAACTGATTTGGGGCCAACGCGGCGAGACTCTCCAGATTAAATGAGCTTCCCATCTAGACTGTCGTTCGCAATCCTTTTTGCTGTATCGTAGTTGTTCCAGTGTCGAGCTTGTTGGTGTTGCTAGCCCTCTCGGTCCCCATAGCAGTGTTGGTTCACCAATGAGACATTTAGAGGATTGAATAGTGCCAACGTGGTGATGTTGGCCCGTCGTCACTAATAAAGTTCGTGAGCATATTGAGTTCTCGTCGAAGTGAATGGGCAAGCCTCGTAAGTCGGCTCTCTAGTTTGACTCCATCTTGTTGTTGTTGTTGTTGATGATGACGATGATGACGATGATGACGATGATGTCGATACATTGTACGGTAGGATTCCGGACACCATTTGGCAGCAGTTCAATGGCGACGGGTGGTAAACCGGCACTTTGGGTGGGCATTTGCGAGGGCTGCTGGACGACTGGGCTGACGGGAGCGAATCGAATCGGCGGCCAGAAAATCAGTGAACGCACGCGGGTCCAATCGAGTGCAGTCGGACGGACGGACAGACGAACCGATTGGCCAATCGCCGGCCGGCTTACAAACGAGCAGACAGACGAACTCATAGGCTCGAGCTGACACGCCGCTCGAAGAGAAATGCGCGAGCGGCGGCCGCCGAAGAGGCGACTCGGCTAGAATCACACAGGGCATGGACGAGGAGAGCGAACGAGGAGACAGACAGGCAGACGAACGGGCAGACGCACGCACACAAAGGGAAAGAGAGGAAAACTGGCGCCGTCGCCGCCGGCCAAGTCCAGGAGAATTCCAATGGAGTTCATGACACTGGCTGCAGTGGCGCGCATACAAAAACGCGCACACAGACGGACATACAGACAGACGGGCGAGCATGCCGTCATCGTCGTCGTTGGCGAATCATCGTCGTCATTGTGCACTCTCTCGAGCGCACACAGGCCGAACGAGATTTCTCAGAGTTCGCTCATATGTGTGTGTCTATCTCTGTAATAGTGAACGACTTACCATCATTCGTCAGGGCGACAAGTCTCAACTTCCAATATTGTGTTTGGTTTCTAATATTCCATGTTTTTCTTTGAGAAAATAACTATCCATTCAATAAAACAATTAAATAATAAGAATCACAAGCGAATGAATATATTAACCTGTCATCATCAACAACAGTAGCAATCACATTATGTAGCAAGCCGGCACCACCACCACCACCACCACCTATTGATATCTAGTCCGCCGGCGCCGTCGTCGTCAACGTTGTTTCGCCGGCAACACACAGTGTGTTTTCTGCATAGAGAGTATCCTTTTCTCACGCACACGCAGGCAGATACACAGCGGGCGCACACTCACTCGAACACATTTAACAGGCCACGCCGTCATCACCGCCACCACCACCACACAACTCTTGTGAGGCTCATCATCATCATCATCATCTCATTTCTAGTTCTAGTTCTAGTTCTAGTGTATGTTTAAGCTTCTTCTAAATAGCTCCACTAAATTGAGAGACAGACATAGATACATTCTAACAGTAGTGGTAGCGGAAAATTGGAACTTAGGAATCATACCAACTCAATAACATCATCAATACTAATTCATCCTTTCATTAAGCCTTATTCCAAGAGAAAGAGAGCAAGTGGGAGGGACAGATAGTGTTAATTGATTTAGATAGAGGATCAATTGATTGACTGGGTGACCAATATTTCATATATGCAAAACAAACATAATCCATTGAAGCTAATGAAAGTATTGATAGATTATTGGCATCCAAAAGCATACAAACATTACAAGTACTACCTCTA
This sequence comes from Oxytropis ochrocephala, assembly GCA_020916435.1. Lineage (NCBI taxonomy): Eukaryota > Viridiplantae > Streptophyta > Magnoliopsida > Fabales > Fabaceae > Oxytropis > Oxytropis ochrocephala. The sequence continues at coordinate 77,522 of JAJHUT010000123.1, forward strand.
CAATTACCAAAAACACCATCTTTATGATCATCACCATCACCATCATCATCATCATAGCATTGAATAGCACAACTTGTTTCAACAAAGTCTAGTTTAGGTTAGGATAGCTAAGGTATTAATAATAGGCCCATCACATCATTTTGTGTAATGTAATACACAAGTACATTGGTGAAAGTAAATATATATACAAATGTTGGACATTAGCACTAATCAGACTACAAATATTGGCTGTAACGGCAACAGCATGACTGTTAGCGGCGCCGCTGGCGGCTTGCTAGACGACGACATCATGGATCCATTGTTCGACGAAGATTGGCTTCAAGGAGCACAATCTTGATATATTGTTCGATTTATTTGAAGAAGAGATCGAGAGCAAGGTTGTCGACACTAACAATGGTTCCTCGTCCATCTTTGGTACCTCACCAGTTACATCTTATTTATTTGGAACTTCGCCATCGTTGGCGTCAGCGTTAGATTATTATGCAGACTTGTTATATTTTGATAATCAGCAACCGACTATTAATTATTCTACGCAACACACCACCAACACAACTACACAGAGTAGCAACAATGCTATCAATCCTATAACGACAACTCCTACTACAGCCACCACTAGTACTATCGGTGCATCATCAACGATAAACTCAACAACTACCATCAATAATAATAACAATTTTAGTATCAATCAATCCAACAAAACAAATAACACATATAATGCTATTAGTTTAAACAATTGTAGCAATAATACAGGCAAGCAACAAGTTGGTAGAAAGGATTTAACAACAACAGCGGCAAACAATCACTTAGCCAATCCTATCACAAATGCCATGAGGATTAAAGAGAGTTGATTGAAGAAGGGCCAAAGCGAGGGTATATCGTTGTTAGCTAGACCTCTAACTACTAGTTCAAGCGCCAAAACTATTACCAACGCTGGTAATAGTGTGAATAATAAATTAAATACCAGTAGGGAGTAGTGGAAGTGTTAGTAATATTCTTAACAAAGGCAACAGTGATAAGACTAGCGCTAAGATAACAAATTTTAAGAAAATTATCATGGGTAGTAATAATAACAATCGTCCAAGTGGCGCAGTTGATATTATCAATTCAGAAAAAGCCATCGGCACAATATCAATAATTATACTAAGAATAATAATAGTAATCGCGATAGGCATATTCATCATTATCATAATCACGTGCACTACATAACGGGTTGCTCAGTGATTCGCGAGCACGCCTATGCGGTTCCTGGCCACTGAACTATGTCTCTCTCTCTCTCTCTAGACCTCAATGTTACTACACAATACTACCAGTTTATATATAGGCGTACATATATTTAATTATAATCTAATAAATAAATTTCAGTTTTGGTCGGATGTAACGGATGTTATTGTTTTTGTGTTTACTCTTTGTGTGTTTATTGTTGTGGTTTTGCTCGTGTTAGCATTTTTGGGAAGATGAATACTTACTTGAACTGAAAACTATGACAGCCAGAAGAAGCAGACGGACATTCAGTGATAATGATGATGGAGACATTGTTGTGTTCGGTTTATCGAGCTTAAAGATATTTTTGTAAGCTGAAATACTTTCTTTATTGAATGACTACAATCGAGACTACTTCAGTCAATATAGACTGCACCAAATTGGCTACACAGGTGATATGGGCCACGAGACGTCAGAACTGGAGCGTCTACTTGGCCCCCTTGTCATCACCAAACTCTCATGCAAATGTCACGATTTGAATTGACGGACAATAACAGGCGAACAGTCACTTTTCGCTGACATCCATCTGTCTGGAACATGACAATGAGACAATTTTTTCGTCCAGAAATCAGTGACGAATATCACCAAGTATACAGGACTTATTTCTATGGTGCCGTATCAATCATCCTGCTAATTTGGGCTTCTCGCCGGGCACAGGTGAATTTGGTCGCAAATCTCTTCGGTGCTCTTGTAGGTGTTCCAGTCGGACATGAAGCCGTCTATAGCGTGGGTGGCACTGGTGCACAAGCTTCTGCTCGAGCTTAAGCCGACAAGTGGCTTCCATTCGGGCTTGGATGAAGTTTTCCAGGTGGCTCGCCTTGATGGCCTCCACTGACAGCTTGCAAATCTCGCAATAGACGGTCGGGTCCGATACGTTTGGCGGTTGTTTTGGCAACGTCGATTGGTCAACCATTTTCTTGTGTTGTATCGTCGCTGATGGCCAGAATGTCTGTCGTGTTAGAATATGTTTGAGTCGATCATCAATTAATAGGGACTATCACCTGTTGAACTTGCCTGAGAACAGCCCAAACGAGGCGACAATGAAGACAACGAAGCAGAACGAGTTCAGGGTGGACATATGGAATGGTTAGATGATGAATTGATGATTAGTTGAATGATTGAACAGTTGACTAAATGTTTAAAGATGCCAGAATATACACTCTATGTCAAAAGTTTATTTACAAAATTGAATTTTTTCTCCGCGAAATTTTTTTCGAAAAAAATTTCTCTGCAAACTCGGACGACCAATACCTGAGCAGCGCTCCTGAAAAAATTGATTTGTAAATAAACTTTTGACATAGAGTGTATATGGACCAACTACGTGAGAGATGAACATCAGATAGACGTCACAAAATTGCAACTTTGTTTAAACAAAATCCAGGTCGGACGATTATCACGAGGCGAAATGGTGTTATATGGATGGCGTTTACCGACAGCAACAATGAAGGTCAGTCGACGAAAATCCCCCGCGAAGAATGTTATTGTTGAGAGCCTCTCACTCTAGAGGCGCTATTCGGTCGAAAATTTATTCAATTATAAGGTGAAGTTGACAATTTGTCGAGTGGTGGCCTCTTTCTCAGGGCGTGCGATGGCTGATGGCTCTGACACATCATTAGATGCTCGCAGATCTTCTCGAGCCGTGCCACATCCAGCTCGATCATGACCTCCTTGACCACCACTCGGCAGGCGAAGTTCGACCCAGGATTGTGCGTTAGAATGCAGAGGCCCCTCAGAGCGACCTCTATCCTCTTGTGCCCGTTCTTGACCATCTCAATTTTTATGAAGAGCACTTCTGGCAGCCGGCACTCGACCCTGATGGTGGCTTTTGGTCAGCCTCCAGTTCGACGCCCATCGTTCGGGCTAAAAGTCTCGCCATGTTCGAGTTGCGATCGACTGGTCCATCGGCCAACACGAGCATTGTAAAGTTCGAGCGATAATTGATCTTTGATTAGTCTTCTAGTGTACTAAATGAACCCGACAATGATCTTGGCTGATAAACTTATCTGAGCCGAAGAGAGCGCCACAGTAGCCACAATCAACAGGGACTGGCCGATCGAGTTTACTTTGACGGGCGACATATTTCCGATTGAATATTAGATGAGTTATTAGAGAAGATAGGATTCGTAGAGTGAGAGTAGACTGATTGAGTAGAGGCAAGTAATTCGAACGATTTAAATAGCTGTCTGAAGTTAACCATATAATCGAAGAAGAGTTTCCGACAAACAACATCCAGACGTCATTATGACATCAACCTCATCATTGCACCAGCTCTCCGTAGGCCATCTACAAGAATCGACAGTCAATCATTACTGCACTTGTTGTTGTTCCTGTACCTGACAGGCGGCAGGAGTTAGTTCAACTAAATCAAGCCTCGGACGAGCGCCTTCTAGACGGAGATCAAATTAGAGGGAGACATACAAGAATGGCGTTACTATCAACAAGTCAATTGCAATTTATTTACTGTGTTTATAATATTATCTATGGATGATGACAGGAACATTCAAAGATGGCCGTCAGCATTGGTTCAGTAGGCGCGACTGAATGTGGCGCAGCTCACCTGAGAGACTTGAGGGCCTGGACGAGTCCATGACAGACGAAGCCAGCCTAACGGCGTCTTTCCTGGAGCTGGAGCTGCACCTACACCTACACCTGCAGCAGTAATGAGCTGCCCTGTTGGGACATCGTTCCTCCGCGACCTTCCATTGATTCATTGAAAGAGACGACTGAGGAGACAATTTCTTCGTTAATTATCTAGCCGACGAGTGAGTAAATCGTTTGCATCGTCCCCGAACTGACTTGACTCGTCACCTGAAACCACTGCCAACAACACCAGAAGAAGGACGACGTGCATGTTATTTTGAACGAAGACATGATTGCTGTTTCAAAGTTTGCTTGTTGATGACAGAATCTTTCGCTAATTGGAAGGCAACCTAAGCAAATCCATGTCAAAAGTGAAGCTCGTAAAATAGTTTTTCTCGTCACTGGCGAGCTTATCAAGAGTGTCCATACACTGACTACAACATCAACAATCGAGCAGTCCATCAAGCCGACACAAACAAACCTTTGGGGGCTTGTAGGATTGACGACACGAAGGCCAATTGGTGGATGTGACTCTGAGCTACCACAGCATTGAACACCAACAATCAGAGATTGGCAGATGTACCATCGGACACGTCACAGGACACGCCCTCTCGTGGTGCTCCTCGAACACCTGACAGGCGGCCGATGTGTGGGGTCGACGAGGCCAGCAGAGGCCGTCGCAGCCGCCAAATGCAATCGAGTTGAACGAAATAATTAGCTGAGTAGTTTTGTTGTTGTGGTGGTTCATGTTGTTGTTGTTGTTGTTGGATGGCAAGAGAATAATTTTGGATTAAATTTAGAGAATTTAGGAAACCAAAACAACGTATGGTCTGCTCATTTAATTCGGCCTCTGGCCAACTTGTGAAGTAGACTGGCCGACACAGCAGCCTCAGTTTGGCTGTCGTTTGGTTGTGTTGTGAGTGATGAAGAATCCGCACAACTTTGCTCGCGGCCATGCGGACCGCCTCCACCACCACCTCAGGACTACCCGAACGCCATATAAAATGGCTCGCTTTACAGTAGTGTAGGCGCCCAATGTTTCGCACACAACAATAAAGCAACATTAAAAACTAAATCTCTCGTACGTTCGTCACATTTTATTCGTCTACCTTCGAAAGTCCAACATGGTAGCAGAAAATGGTTTTAATCCACCTGAATTTGAACAAATCAAAAGTCAAAAATAAAAACAGTTACATCAGCATCAACAATATTATATAGATATACATAACAATCTCACAAACAATCAGTCAAGCGATACATATAGAATATCAAAACAAAAACCAAAAAAACAAACATAAATCACATCCACATGATATAACAGTTACACACACACTATTACATATAAAAAAATTAAGGCCTTAACAAAAAAGAAACAAAAATACCAAGATTATATCACACCATTATCAATTAAATGAACACATATTGAAATCATCATCACACATTTAGCCATAGATTAAATGCATGCTCGTAAATTAGATTAAATAACAGGTACAAGTTAGCAACTAGTTAGACAAAACATTAGATCGAATATTAGACAACATTTGATAACACAATCTTCGATGAAATAACATTTGACAAAACGACATTCGACAGAACTACATCTGACAAAACGACATTCGACAAACCAATTCATTTGAAATTTGTTGCCATCATTAGACAACAATAGGAGGACCGCAAAGAGACCACCAAACTCATCACGCGTATAGCAATTTAACGGGTAATTAAATTAGTGTTTTTCCCCGTCAGTTCAACTCTAGCCAACTTGTTTTATTTCGGCCTATAAAGATGACATCGATGAAAAAGGGCCAGTCCGTTGTCTTGGCTGGCAAGCGCCAATTACCAAGTATGGGCCTATAGCGTTCACAACAACCACTTAGAGGCACTAGGCCTTAGTCAATTATATACAGGAAGTGAAGAAAGGACTGATACGAGTGACGGACCTGTGAGAGCGAAGTCTTTTGTCATCAGCTCGCTTAGCGAATCGGAAATAGCCCATATCATACATTGCGATAGTGTATATGACATTTGGCGTCACTTTGAGAATGCTTATGGGAAAAAGACGTCGAATATGAAACTCGAATTGATGCGGGACCTCACAGGATTGTAAATGTGGGGTGCGAGCGATGTCCCCAATGCCATAAACAAAAATCCAAACAATCCAGGGCAGATTGAAAGGTCTCGGCGTGAAATTAGATGAGACGATGATGATAAGTGCAATAATGAAAGCATTGCCGCCGAGCTTTCAAACATTCCTCGACAGTTGGTCGATGTTCGACGTTGAAGAACAGACGCTATCTCGATTTATCGAGAAAGTTCTCGAAGCGAGCCAAGTCGCTCGAACTTGTCGAGAGCCAGCAAGCTTTCTACTCCTCTCATCGAGGCGGTCGTGGCCGGGAGATTTCCGTGGTCGTGGCCGTGGGAACTATCGTGGCGGCAGTCATGGTCGTGGCGGTGGTGGTGGTTCTAGCGGCCACTACCAGCAAAGTGCGACAACTGCCAGGCCAGTTGCTGGCACCGACACCACCGCAACTGCGACCAGCTCGACTTCAGGGGCAGTAGATCCAAAAGATATCTGCAACTATTGTAAAAAAAGCCGGGCCACTGGCGAAGACAGATGCAGAAAATTAGCTGCCAAAATGGCAAAAGAGGCTGGCCACGTCTTATACATGGCCATTGTTGGTGGCCATGAGACTAGCGAGGAGACATCTGTCTGGGTGGTCGACTCCCGGCTCATCGGCTCACATGTCGGCAAACAAACACTGGTTCGCATCTTATACCAAGTTCAGGCGCCAGTCCAAATTAAACTTGGCGATAATTCGGCCATTGTGGCCGAGGGGATGGGCGAATTGAAACGTCATCTGGTAAAATAACCAGTGTCTACTTTGTTTCCTAGCCTAAAACACAATTTGTTTTCGATGAGCGCAGCGGCAGACAATGGCATTTCATCGTTTGTAAATAAGAGCCAAATTGACTTTTATCAGAACAATAAGTTCCTGACGAGAGCGCTGCGAGATGGTGGAACTTACACATTAAATTTGATGTTGTTGTCCCACAACCATACGCGCTCACGGCAGCTACAATCCAAGATTGGCACCAGCGATATTGTCACTTGCCACCAGAGCTGATACAAAAGATGATGACAAACAACATTGTTGACGGTCTTAAAGTAGTCAGTGAGACCAACGACAAGTGTCTTGATTGCGCCTTGAATAAGTGCAAGCGCACTCATCATCCATCGAGAACAAGCCCAAAGGCAACCTCGCCGGGCATCTCGCTGCATTTTGATTTAATGGGCCCGATAAATGTAGAGAGCCTCCGGAGGCTCGAGGTGGGTGCTCACGGGACGTGATGAATTTTCACACTTCCGCTTCACCTCTTGTCTTAAGACAAAGCAGCCGTGACAGACACAGTTATATACATAATAAATCAGGCTGTCCTACACACCAAAAATGAGGTGCTAAAGATAACGACTGATAATGGCACTGAGTTTATTAATGATCGTATGGCAATATTCACCCAACAAAAAGATTGAGCATTGCCGCTCGATTCCCATACTGTCCCACAACAGGACGGCACTGCCGAGCGAGAACATCAAAATGTTATCAAAGAGGCAGCGTAATTTTGAATGCCGCCAACATGCCGGCAAACCTTTGGGCCGAGGCAGTAAATTCGTCTACTTACGTGGCCAATCGATCTATCAGCCGACGTCGACCAGACGCTACTCCGTTTGAGCTCTGGTTCGGGAGGAAAAAGCCAAACGTTGGCAACCTCAGAATATTTGGCCAACATGCGTCAGTCTTGAGAACTGATAAAAGGGTAAATTTGACATCAAAGGGGCCTTGATGTTGTTTGTTGGATACACCGACAATTATCAAACGTATCGCTTCTATGACCCCGTGGCTAAAACAATAAAAGTGGAATGCAATGCCATTTTCCTCGATAGGGTCGGTATGACAAACGAAGTCGAGTGTCGATCACCTGTCAGCACTGGGAGTTATGCAAATCTGGTGAATTACGGGCCGACGAGACACACGATAACTCTGTCCCAGATCATGTCTCAGGATAGAAGAAACGAGTTGAGCTCACCCAGTAGTTCAGGCGGTTCTCCGGTGTATCATTCTCTTCGCCAACAAACAGAGGAGATGAGGCAACTGATAAACGACGGAACGTCGCCACAATCGGGACAAAGCCGCCAGATGTCGCCGCCTAGAGATCATTCATTTGAAACAGATAGGCGTGACTTGAGCCTGCAGACAGATGATCACGGGGGCAACCAACCACAACCCAACAACAAATAGTTGTTGAGTGCGAGCCCTCCTCACTTACCTATGTGCACCATAGGTAATCAATCGTCGTCGGCAACCAACTTGAATCAACAACAACTAGATGTCCCTACGACTAGCGCAACACGAGAATCCGCTGACGATACAGCCGTAGTCAGTCGTCCCAATCGGACCTGTAAACGAAAACTTGATTATAAAGAGATGGCGAGGCAGGTCGAGATCTATCCGCCCTAGTCGCTCAGCACAATCTGGAGCCACCCATCAACTATGAATCCGCCATGGGACAAGCTGATTGGAAGTCTTGGCAGGCAGCCATGGACGAAGAGATGAGAGCCATGGTTGACAACGATGTTTTTGAGATTACAGAACGAGACAATTCAACAAATGTCGTAGGCTGCCGGTGGGTGTTCACTCACAAACAGACAGACGATGGGCAAACCAAGTATAAAGCCAGACTAGTGGCTCGTGGTTTTACTCAGATTCCAGGACTCGACTATATAAAGTACCTACGCACCTGTTGCTTGCGTCGAATTGATTCGCTTTATATTCTCACAGATAGCCATCGCTAAAATGGCTGTTGTCCAATTTGACGTCAGCACGGCCTTCCTATATGGTCGGCTGAACGAAAATATAATGATGGAGGAGCCAGAAGGCTATTCAACTGGCGCAACTAAAGCGTGGCGCTTGAAACGTAGCATTTACGGCCTCAAGCGGTCGCCACGTATGTGGAATGATTGTGTTAACGAGTTCTTTGACAGTCTCGGCCTCTCAAGATCTAGCTCAGACGATTGTGTTTACTTCCAAACTGAATCCACTTGTCATAGTTCTCATCTATGTGGATGATGGCCTAATCACATCAACTGATGAGAAGGCGATTGATGAGGTAATGTCTAAGCTCGAGAGCCGATTTAGGACGAGAAGGGTTCGGTCGAATAAATTCGTTGGCATTCAATACGACATTTCACCGAATGGTGAAGTTCGGCTGCATCAATTTGATTATGTATCGAAGGTCGTCCATAGATTCAAGATGGCCGAATGCAATCCAGCACCAACTCCTATCTCGGTCAGCCAAAAGAGTGGTGATACTGAACCTCTCGATGAATCAGTCCCTTTCAGGGAGGCCGTCGGAGCGTTACAATACGCCGCAACTCACACACGCCCAGACATTTCATTTACAGTCGGCTTGCTCAGCCGGACGGGTGACCAAGCCCACTAATCTTAGATTGGCAAATCGCCAAAAGATGCTTTCGTTACTTGAAAGGCACTCTAGATTATGGCCTCCAGTATTCAGCTGCCGATTCAGGTGACATCGTATCATTCTCGGATGCTGATTACGCAGGTGATCGTGACACGCTCAGATCAACGAGTGGCTATATTATAATGAGGGCTGGCGGCCCCTATTGCCTGGAAAAGTCGTCTCCAAAAATGTACTGTCACCTTGTTAAAACAAAATGAAGCGGACTCTATTAACTCTGATTTTTATGTGGTATCTTTATTAACTTTTCGGTTGCTATTTATATTAGTTTTATAGCTTTGTTTACATTTTCAATTATTGTGTTTTTATTACTTGCTGACATTTCGTTTTGATATTGTTTTGTTGACGTTATATATTTAATGTTTATTGTGTTGATCTTGTTGACATTAGTAAATGTTGCCATTGATGGTTGACATTCTAATGACATTATAATTCAGGCCATAATCTAACATGCCCCCGTGGACCCAATTATTCAAATGCTGTGTGTCGACAATGATGTAGTTTGTTGATCCATTTTTATATCCTCTGTGGTATCAACTTTTGCCATATGATTTTTGTTTTGTGATGTATTTCTCGTATTAATAATTTGCCAACTATTACTAAAAGTACGCCAATAGTTATACTTAAGAAAATTATCGCAACAACGGCGAACCAATAGGTTGTTCCATAGCGTTCTATTATAACTGATTGGTTTTCTTTTAGTTTCAGTTTGTCTAGCTTCTTCTTTATCTCCATATAAGAATTAAACATCGTGGTTTCATTCTCCTCATCAATATAGTCTTCAAAATGTCCGTAATGCACATTGTCGTAAGCCAGACGCAATTGAGTTTTGATCAATTCTAGTCTTGATGGGAACCACGTGTAATTTCCCAAATTAATCTGACGTCTTGTCGATATTCTAAAAAGGTGTTGGTGGACATTCTAATTGTTTATAATCAATTGTTATTGTTCCTGGAAAACAATACACGTAATTATAATTTAGAGTGTTCTTTACCTGCGAATCATTGACGATACTCTTTAGGTTCCTCTACTTTGAAATAGTTGTCCATTTTTGTATCTGTTCATCTGATTGGTGACGTTTATCGCATTTTTAGCCTGACACTCCTTCTAGTAGGCATATCTATTCCTTTGATGCATTGACTCGTGTGATTATATAACACAAAACGGCTTCCGTGGTATCTCACCTTTACTGGAGTGGTTGTTAAATTGATCCAGTGATCGAATGGATTCACCTCATATATAAAAGTGTCCTTTTGAATACTCCTTGTTCAACGTTTTAAATTGGATTGTATCATTCCCTTTGTCTTCAGCAGAAATGAAACTCGTGTCGATTGGATCTATGTCCGTCAGTTCGGTTATATTAGTTAGAGCGGCGAATTCTTTCGTTGCAACCCTGCCATTATGAAGATTTAGCGCAATAGTTTTCAAGTCCGAGATGGAATTTGTCATTTGCCTCATAATGTAGGCACAAATCATTGATAATTTCGCCATTAATAATTTCATATTCTCTAGTGCTTGCCTTTGCTCTCTGATACTAATTTTCAATGATCTAGTTTCATTATTGAGAAGTGCTGAGATTTCATGTACGATATTAAAGTCATCGGAAAGTTTCTTGAGCTTGGCTGTTGTTGACACTTGTCTATCCTCTATTTTATAAACTCTATTGTTTATAGCATTCGGGTCAATAAATTCATTTATCGTTTTGATGATGTTGCTAACTGTATTATAAACTTTCTTTATAATTTTTAAGGAGGGCAAATATTCTTCTATCATCTGATTCAAGTCCCTTTTTGTCAATAATTCATTTGATATCTCATTGATAACTGGTTTGATCTTTGTTAGGTCAATAAGTTTTGGCAACCACTTCTTTTATAAATTTCTTCACATTCTTGTTGAAGCAACATGTAAATGGAAGTATCGTTAATTTTCTTGATTTGTTTATCATCATTCAATGAGTCAATAAGTTCCTTGCATGGCGATGTGTAGCCATACAAAATATCTCTTTCTATAACTTCAGTCTCAATGAAATAATCAGTTTTCATGTATATAATGGGATGTACTCTTTCAAACGTGTAGTGTTCTTTTGCGAGCAATTTTGCGTGTGTGCATGTGATCGACGATATCATGCATAATATAAAAATGCTCATCGAAGCCGGCCTGAAATGATTCCTTGGTCGCCTTCGATTTCTTGGTGACTGATTTCTGTTGTTGGTCTCATGTACTCTAGTGTTTCGATAAGTCATTCTGTTCGTATAATATTTGGAGATTACTATTATGATGATGATCGATAGACAGATACATATTATTAAAATAAGTATCAACTCTAATTGCTTTATGAAAATATCATCAGTATTTTGTTATCGATTTTGTTCCTCATCAGTGATAAAACTTGAGTTCCTATTGAAATATTATCAGTAAAATGATTTGTGTGTTGATTAATCTCAATATCATCATCCATCAGGTATGATGACTTCGGCGATCTAAATATAAATTCTGTTTGGAGTCCAGTCTCGGGCGGAATTTTTATCACACTTGGCGGACAAATTACAACTGTCTCATTCAGTTCTATCTCTCCAGGAAAACAGTAAGCGTAATAATCTTTAGTTGTTTCAATAATCTGTGCTCTTGATGTTTTGTTGTCAAATATTGATGCAGTCTCAACCCAATTCTTCAATCTTGGATCAGAGATGATTTTGATAACACAATTATCTCTGATAAATTCGGCGTCAGTGTCGTTGATGCCTTTTATACAATTACTTGTTGTATTAAAAATTACAAACTTAGGGCCAATATATTCCAACTCTGTTGGTTTGTTAGATAAGTTTGTCAGTACTTGAATGTGATCAGCTCGTATATGTTGGTGTCTTTCGACCGTTCAACAATTTTGAAGTTGAACTTAATTTTTGAATCACTCACTCTCTTCACACTGTTGAAGTAGCTGTGTTCTCTCTTCACTCTCTCTATCTTTTAAGTTAAGTAGTTTACTCAATATTTTGGTATTAACTAAGCCTCTAACGAAATCTTGTCGTAATAGCCAAATCGACATTTCCGCCGCCGCGCCAACAGTTGTCATTTCATTGCGATAACTGGTTTGCTCGGCGGAAGTCATGAATTAGATGATAAATATCACTGTTAATGATTGTGGCCAGATGTTTATGATGACATGCAATGCTCCGCTTTGCTGATGCCTTCAAATGTGAAATAAAATCCTCCCTTAAATGTAAAATCTGCAGTCTTTCTTCGTCAGTTACATTTGACGTGTCGAAATCTCACAGGGTATAATTTTGTTTCAAAGAAATTAGTGACGACCATTAATTTTTGCTTCTCCGTAATGTCATTGTCCTCCCTTTTGGACTCCTTTTCGTTAAATTTAGGCGTCCTAAGTAGTTCTTCTATCTCCTGACGAATGAAGAGTTCCAATTTCTATTACACTCATAAACAATCGTCATGAGGACATTAATAAATTTGTCTCCATACTTGGTTTATGTACGTGAGGAATGAGAGAACAGGGTTTGGCATAAATGTAGTCAACGTCATAATCAATGACCTTTTCCAAAACAATTTTGTTGGTCTTTTGATATAATATCGGGTTTACGAGCTCTAATGTTGAGACAACATTAACAGTATGTTCATCAGAGAAAGTAAGAGCATAAAGGTGTTCATCACCTTATTCCTGTCTTTTGTAAATTTTATGCCTGTGTTGGCTTTGGTAAGCATGTCGGCCAATTGCCCTTCTGCTTTGACGTGTTCAATTCTGATCTGGTTTTCCTCTATCTTCTCTCTGGGGTAGTTCATTTGAGCACCCATGTGTCTCGTACGATGAACACTCTTCTCATTTGTAGTTATTTTACGGCGCTCTCGTTGTCGCAATAAATTGGAGTTGGATCATCCTCAATGAATTCAAGCTCCAACAACAAGCTTCTAATAGATATTAGATCCTTAGTAGTTGTGCAAATGGCAACAGCCTCCGCTTCTGTTGATGACAGAGTAATTAAACTTTGCCTTTGGCTTCGCCAATAAATCGGACCCCCTCCATAGAGAAAGATAGATCCAGTTGTAGATCGACTTGTTGATGGGTCGCCAGCAAAATCGGCGTCGCAATAGGCCATCAATCCTTTGTTGTCGTCATCACGGTAGCAAATTCCATAATGCTCTCTCCCCTCTCAGATATCGAAAAATCCTTTTAACTGCCTGCCAATCTTCCTCTGTAGGGTTGCTAACTTTCCGACTTACCATATTCACGGCATAGGCAATATCAAGTCGCGTTGTTATGGCTGCATACATCAGGCATCCTACCGCTTCTCTGTATGGTATATCTGGTGACAGTTGAGGCGACTCATCTGGCTTACAGGGAGATATTTGCCACTGGATTGATTACTGATTTAGCATTATCCAGTTGGAACCTCTCCAAAATACGCGTGATATATCCTTGTTGATGTATGAACAAGCAGTTTTGGACTGTTTGGAAATTTCAAAACCAAGGTAAGAGTTGAGTGATAATTTGCTAATATCAAATTCTTTTCTCAATTCGTCCAACATTCTCTCAACCATATCGTTATCTTGTGCAACAATAAGACCGTCGTCCACATAAATGGCAATGATTACAAAGTGGGTCGGTCCTAAAGAAGACGCAACCATCGTTAATTGAGGCGCTCATATTCATTCTGCTGATGAATTCTTTGAAGCGAATGTTCCACTGCCTTGGACTCTGTTTCAGGCCGTAGAGCGACTTCTTCAACAATAGTACTTTCTCTGGTTCAATATCTAACCCTTCTGGAGGTGCCATATAAATGGTTTCTTCCAATTCGCCATTTAAAAATGCAGTTTTAACGTCAAATTGACCAATGGATAAACCTTTGACAGCTGCATGGGCCAGTAGTAGTCTGATGGTAGTCATATTGGCCACCGGAGCATAAGATTTCATTATAATCCAGGCCATGAATTTGGCTGAAGCCTCTAGCCACAAGCCTGGCCTTAAACTTATCGATGCCCCCATCTTGCTTTCTCTTGATCTTGAGTACCCAACGGCTAGTGACAATGTTAACACCAGCGGGTCGATCAACATATTCCCAAACCTCGTTTGTTTGCATGGCTGCAAGTTCGTCTTCAATGGCTGCCTTCCATAAGTCGCCATTTTCACCGTTTATTGCATCACCATAACTGAGAGGTTCATCAATTTGAGCCAATTTTGCATGATGACGGCCTTTGCCACCAACTTCAAATTGTTTAGCCGGGACTGGATTTGTTCTCAATCGTGGTTCAATAACGTTCGTGTTGGACAGTCTTGATCGAATTACTGGGACAAATGATTGCCTCTCTTTGGCTGGTCTAGTTGTGATATTAGATCTCTCGGCAGGCTCGTCGACGACAATTATTTCGTCGTCATCAGCCTGAAGCTGCCCATCAGCTCCAGATGGCTGTGTTGATGCACTTGGCTCAACAATATACGTCAAAGAATCATCAATATAGCCATCATCGCATTCTTTCCCGTCTGGGTTGGTGGTGACATATGTAGATGTTAGAAATTCTTCATCTGAGGCATAGATCATTTGCTTGAATGGATCTGGCTGATGTATACCAATCTCGTTGGTAAAAGTCACATCACTTGTTATTTTTGTTTTGCCACTTTCAGGAATATATACGCGGTATGTGTTAAAATTTTCAGTATATCCAAGCAAAATACCAACTTCGCCCTTGGCATCAAATTTGGTTATTGTTTGGTCGTTCTTGTGGATAACAACTCGTTCACCAAACATTCTAAGATTTGATAAGTTTGGTTTACCCTCGAACCATAGTTCATATGGGGTTTGACTCTTCCCCACTGGAAGAGTTCTGTTTAAAAGGTAAACAGCTGTGTTCACCGCCTCAGCCCATAGGGGTTTGGGTAAATTGGCTTGGCCTAAGAGTGATGTTGCGGCCTCATTTATGGTTCTTATTTCACGCTCCACCAAACCATTTGTTGGGGCGTGTAGGCCGCCGAGACAGTGTGATTAATCCCCTTATGGCTTGTGAACTGATTGAGGTCTTGGTTAATAAATTCCGTACCATTGTCGGAGTGTATAACTTGGACCTCGTTGTTGGTTTCCACTTCAGCCCTAGTTATTGCCTGTTTAACCTCCGTGGGGATCATCGATTTACTCTCAGCAAAATAAACCATTTTGTATGATGAATATTCGTCCTTTATAATGACATAATATTTTGAGCCTGCCAAACTTGGTTCTCGTATCGGACCCACTGTGTCCATGTGCAAGGATATACCAGGCCTTGTTGCCTTCTTCGTCGTCCTCGATTGATGGGCGGCATGGCGACACTTTGCGATGGCACAATCGTCACATTTTGGCCTATCCTCACTTATAATATTCATGCCTTTCACGGCGTTTGAACTTCTCATTCTATTCAGGGTATCTATTGATACATGGCCCAATCTTTTGTGCCAATTTTCCATCGTCGTCGCTGTCAAGGCCCATTCTTTGTTGACGGATATTTTCAAGTTCATTTTATATAAACCGTCGTCCCAGCGACCCTCGATGAATTTGGTTCCATCTTCAGTGCTAAAACTAATGATATCGTCTTCAAATAGGATTTTATGCCCATTGATAGTGGCTGTCCGTAATGAATAGAGATTGTGGGAAATCTTGGGCACGTAGAACACACTGGTCATGGTTCCCAAGGTTGTCTCTATATCTCCTTTGCCTTCGGCTATGATGGAATCATTATTGCCGAGTTTGATCAATACTTCTCCGTTGGGCAATGGCTGATGGTTAGAAAGGATTCGTTTAGTGGGTGTCATATGATGAGAGCACCCGCTGTCGACCACCCAGAAGGTGTCGATGCAATCCATAACACGAGCCATCAAGGCAACTTTCTTCACTGCTTGACCGGTGTTATTGGATTGTGTCGTATACAGTTGATGATGCAGTTCTCGAATGTTGTTGTTTTCGTCGGCCTTCTTCTTGAAGCAATCCTCGCTGGCAAGTGCCTGGTTTTTGACAATAATAGTAACTTCTCTTCTCTCGAGAGCTGTTAGTGTCTCGAGTGTTGCCGGTCTTTTGACGATAATAATTTCGATTATTATTGATGGGACTTCGTATGTTTGGCTTAGCGCTGTTTGGTTTGACGTGAGTCTTCTGGCTAAACAGAGCAAAATCTTCTTCCTTGCCACAGTCGGCTGCTTCCAGATAATATATATGATATAAGATTCTGAACAGTCCTATCAGTTGCCGAGAATGTTTTCCAGTTCGACTGGACGTGTTGTAATGATTTTGGGAGCGACCTCAATATAACGCTTGTCAGATTATTATCGCTAACAACCTCTCCCAACGTTTTTAATTTGGCCGCCATGTATCTTATCTCTGCAATCGATTCGGCCACCTTAGTGGCCGATGTCATCTTGTAATTATTCAATCTCATGAATAAATTTTGAGTCTCAAACGAGGTTTTAACCTCATGAAGGCTCTCCAGTCTTGACCACATTTCTTTTGCTGAGCTACAATCAATCGTGTTCAAACGATTGGTTTTATCGAGCGATGAAGTCAGTATGGCTTGTGCCATACTCTCTTTCATCGGTTCAGCCGCAGCAAATTTGTCGTCAGTGATTGATTTTTCCAATGATTTGGAACAAAGCACATTGATCATGTGTTTCTTCCAACATACATATGGCTCACTGCCCAACCTGGCTATAGATAAATCTAACTTATCTTCTCCTCTAGCTCGCTCCATGTCGTTTTCTATCCTCTCTATTATCTCAAGTTTTTCGTTAATCGATTTTCGAGATTCTTTAGCTCAAGTTCTTTCTCCATCTACTTTCTACTGTGAATCTAACTTACTTCTATCTCAATCTATTCTACTGTGAGTAATCACGCGTGGGTTCGAATCCCACTTCTGACACCATGTTAAACAAAATGAAGCGGACTCTATTAACTCTGATTTTTATGTGGTATCTTTATTAACTTTTCGGTTGCTATTTATATTAGTTTTATAGCTTTGTTTACATTTTCAATTATTGTGTTTTTATTACTTACTTTGACATTTCGTTTTGATATTGTTTTGTTGACGTTATATATTTAATGTTTATTGTGTTGATCTTGTTGACATTAGTAAATGTTGCCATTGATGGTTGACATTCTAATGACATTATAATTAGGGCCATAATCTAACACACCTCGACGACTGAGGCTGAATTTTTAGCCATCTCATCCCGTCATTAAAACGACAACCTGCATAAAGAATTTGGGTAATGAGTTAGGCCTCATTGATGACAGACCTATACCTGTACTGTCTGATAACAGAGAGGCCGTATTAATCACCAATAACGATGCTGGTGCACAGAGAACTAAACACCTCGGCGCTCAGCTCAACTTTGCTCGCGAACAAAACCGAGACAAGGTTGTTGAGGTCAGCCACATACCTGCCTCCGACCAACTAGCAGATATTTTAACCAAACCCTTATCAAATGAGAAGTTCCTATCAAATAGGAGCAAATTTATGTTCAGCCTCTGCCTATTATTATCTATTATAACCTCTTGCCTGGCAGCTGATGACAACACAACCACCACTACTATAGCACCGGTAGAAGGAGTGGAATACGATGGCTTCCAGTCGAACATACTCGACGATGTTGTTTGGCTCCAAACAGAGCATGCCGTGGAGATTGGGCGGAAAGCACCAGAAATTTCTATTGAGCATCATCGATTACTGCCATCCTTCAAAGATGAGATGAAAACTATTCCTGTCAACACAACAAAATACTTGATGCTAAATGAGGCAAGAATGGCATGTGAATTTAATAACAACAAAACACTTGTTCCAATTCTAGCTAAGTTCAATGAGGCTAAGCCTTTTAATCAGGCTAGGCTCCCAAGAGAGCAGCCGGGCCCATTGGAGTTTTGGATGAGCTCGTTATGCCCCTGGTGTCAAGGCGTGTATCAATACCACCACCCTGATTCTGCTTACAACACTGTCTGGAAACACGACACCCAGATAAGCGGAAATTTTAACCAAAATGAACAAACATAAAAGATCAATTCAACATGGAATATGCGACCACCAAGAAATTGATAGAGGCGAATCAAAGGAGCTCTAGATCAGACCCGCGATTCAATCAACGAGCTAAGAGAACTCACAATACTCATGCCTCGACTGATACAAGCTCTCACAGACGCGACAGTCCAAACGCAAAGGAGAACTGACATATTTGTCGAGATCCTCACAGGTATAAAGTCGGGTTATGTCGATTTGCGGGCCATCGCTAAACTAACGCCCGGAGATGCAGCAATAATCGACCCACAGATAACTAGGTTTGACAAGGCCCGACTGTCTCCAAGGGTATCATAATCAGAGTTTAACTTACCTATTGTCGACCTTAATGTGTATTTCTACAAGGCATTCATATTCAAAGGTGGATTGACCAGGACTCATATAGAATCCGAACAGGTCCAAATTTTCTAATGCATAATGCGACATCAAACTGCACCAAATTCATGAACGAGCCCAAAGCCCTAGTGCTCTATGTTAACTGTTCTAACACCAACTACACTAACCAGCCAGACAAACCTATCACAACTACGACCATTCAATTGACAGATGAGAACCGAGTTGACGAAACAGAGCCAACCATAGTTGTTACCTGGACAAATAGACTTATTCAATGTTACCCTCACACAATATCAGTTGATGACGTCAAAGAAGAATGCATAATGGAGCCATTCGTCTTACCACTAAACGTGTCCATTAGAGTTCATGGTATTTACCACTCGTACAGCCAAATAGATAAGACAAGAGTCGACATATTTTCCGCATTGGTCCCTCAGGTACAACGAGACAATGGACTTTGACCCTTGGAAGTTAACATTTGACAAATCTAAAGCTGATTTGGAGGCAGCAAAAAACACTAAATGAAAACATACGTATATATCAAATAACATGGATCAGGTCGTAACACAGATCAAAGAACACCCTGTAACAGCGTCTATTAGTGCATCCGCCATATTCAGCTTCATCATAATTATGGGATGTCTATTTGTTTACGCCCGCAAGGATCAATGACCCAGGCCATTCAAGCGACGGCTTTTAAGCTAGTATCACAAACGGAAGAACGCCGTCTCTGCCCAACACTCCACCACCATCCTATAACCAATCAATGGCACAATCGGTCCCAAACATCAATATCATGATCGGTGATAGCTATGCAAGAGATTCAATATCATTTAACCCTACCCAAAATCGCCAATCTCTGTACCCAATCTTAAAGGCCTCCGACTCCATTTGCCAGCGCCAGGACTCTGGACGAGTCATCGATTTCCTCAGAACAACAAAAGGAATTAGTGGGCACTCCTCCGAAAACCACCCCGGTTTCCACCCAAATTTGCCCAGTCTACCCTTTCTCTTCCAGCCATTCGTCAAAACGAGAAAGAGTTGGCTTTGAATTCTCCATCACGGGGGCTGTTGTGAGTGATGAAGAATCCTGGCACAACTTTGCTCGCGGCCATGCGGACCGCCTCCACCACCACCTCAGGACTACCCGAACGCCATATAAAATGGCTCGCTTTACAGTAGTGTAGGCACTTAATGTTTCGCACACAATAAAGCAACATTAAAACTAAATCTCTCGTACGTTCGTCACATTTTATTCGTCTACCTTCGAAAGTCCAACAGGTTGCGGTTTGTTTACTTTTGCCAGACGTCCATTTGCTGGTGGACTCTGGCGCAACCCAAACGACAACAGCAACAACATCGTCCTCGAGAGCCTCTGTGAAGTAATAATAAGTTCGCTTCGTGTGATTTAGTGGCTTGCAAATGTAATTCAATGACAAGAAGGTTTTATTATCATTTTACCAATACATTACTGTCTATATAAATAATGATATTATCACACCAACTTCAATATTTCTCGTCTAATCATAATTAGCCAGGAAACCAACTCTATTTACATCTCAAATTATGGTCCAATATTAATTTGTGGTCAGGTGGAAACAGCTAACAAAGTGGCCAGGAGATAAGATAACATCTACTGGCGGCCGACGACGAAGAAGCCGACTGTCTCAATCTATACACATTATTCTTGTGTCTTGTTCTCTGAATTGCACTATTATTGTTATTGTTACTGCCATTATCTAATGGCGAATCATTATTTCTATTATTAGCATATTTGTGATATGAGCCTCCCCTATTGGACGGACGGAATCCTGATGCTCAGATTTTCAGGTTGTTGTTGGTGGTGATGGTTTTGGTCCACTTGAATGAATGGACTTTGTGGAAATTGAAGCAACCACCTGGCTCTCGTATTCTATCAATGGTTGCTCAACAATTGTCCTACACTTCAGGCCCAACTCCTTCAATTGGAACAGACTCGGGGTCAAGCTCTATGGTGAGCAATTTGGTTTGTTGATGGCCAGTCTCCCGGCTGGTACCCATTGGTTAATGAGAGGACCCCCAGATTGTTGTGGATTGGATTGTGTGGTTGTTATTATTGGCATGCTCGTCGTTGTTGTGGTAATGAGTCCCTTTCGTTCCCGGTATTCATGGTAAAACTTGGATCCATCAAAGGCATTCACCTGGGTTATATCAATCTATATAGAGCGAACACATTATTAGACGGACTGATTAATTGAGAAGCGAGAAAATAGCTATCCGTCGGATCAACCTCTTTGTCAGCTATTGAGGAGCCATTCCTAGTGGACACTACGAGCCATATCTTGGTCGGATGGGCCAACTTGGGGCACGCAGGCGATCTGTACTTGTTCATTCAATTCGTAGTCCTTAACCAAGCTTGAGGACGAGGACGAGGACCAGGACCTTCTGATCATAATCACTGGTCGCCAGAGGGTCTTCGGTGGAGTGTTGTAGTTGTGTGATTGTTTCGTCTATGAGTCAAAATTGTCTGTTGCTGCCTCTTGGTCGTTGCTTATTGTTTGTAGTTGTCGTTGCTTATTGCTGTAGTTATCGTTGCTTATTGTTGTAGTTGTCGTTGCTTATTATTTGGTGTTATCGTTTCTCCTTCTTCGTCTGGCTCTTCGACAGCATCATTTAGAAGTGTCTTGGCCTCTATGATGGGCGGACCGACATCGTTTGGGGTGCGATTTGCGCAACATCTGTTCTATGTGTTCCGCCTGTGCTCTCAGCTGTCTACTAGTCCACACCATTATTTGTCTACCTGACTGATTAATGGCTGGCCTGACCTGTTCCAGTTGAGGCTCGCTGCCGCCCAGCAGCGGCGACACGGGCGAGCAATCCAGGTGAAGCTGCAGACGAGGGTGAGGAGGTTGAAGCTGCAGGCGAGGCCAGTGATAAATTGGATAATAAACATCGTTGGTGGCATTATTCTGGTGTCTTGCGGCACTGTCGCCCTCTGGTTAACTACCTGAGACCTCGCTGATTAATGAGGACGGCTGAGGCAGGCAGGCAGCGGCATCTGAGCTTATTTGTTGTCTTCGCTTAATTAACGTCTCGCCGCCGGAGACCAGGAATGCTCGCCTCTGGTGAACTGACGCTCAGCTTGGCCAGGCAACGCAATTTAGCAATACGTAAATTGAACGAAGTACAATG